>CATQFJ010000194.1:0-31357 GCA_956483585.1 Gymnocheta viridis
GCCTTTTCTATTAATTAAAAAAAATTATGTTAGTTATTTTTTTTTAATTTAATACATTTTATTGAAAACAAAATGCTATGAAATAGCTTTGCCGCGGCAGTTCTCGAGTGCCACATGTCTTTTTTTATTGGCGTATCAGTAACGCTCCAAAAGAAAAGGCTATAGCCATATTTCTATTAATTAAAAAAAATTATGTTAGTTATTTTTTTTTAATTTAATACATTTTATTGAAAACAAAATGCTATGAAATAGCTTTGCCGCGGCAGTTCTCGAGTGCCACATGTCTTTTTTTATTGGCGTATCAGTAACGCTCCAAAAGAAAAGGCTATAGCCTTTTCTATTAATTAAAAAAAATTATGTTAGTTATTTTTTTTTAATTTAATACATTTTATTAAAAACAAAATGCTATGAAATAGCTTTGCCGCGGCAGTTCTCGAGTGCCACATGTCTTTTTTTATTGGCGTATCAGTAACGCTCCAAAAGAAAAGGCTTATAGCCTTTTCTATTAATTAAAAAAAATTATGTTAGTTATTTTTTTTTTAATTTAATACATTTTATTAAAAACAAAATGCTATGAAATAGCTTTGCCGCGGCAGTTCTCGAGTGCCACATGTCTTTTTTTATTGGCGTATCAGTAACGCTCCAAAAGAAAAGGCTATAGCCTTTTCTATTAATTAAAAAAAATTATGTTAGTTATTTTTTTTTAATTTAATACATTTTATTAAAAACAAAATGCTATGAAATAGCTTTGCCGCGGCAGTTCTCGAGTGCCACATGTCTTTTTTTATTGGCGTATCAGTAACGCTCCAAAAGAAAAGGCTATAGCCTTTTCTATTAATTAAAAAAAATTATGTTAGTTATTTTTTTTTAATTTAATACATTTTATTGAAAACAAAATGCTATGAAATAGCTTTGCCGCGGCAGTTCTCGAGTGCCACATGTCTTTTTTTATTGGCGTATCAGTAACGCTCCAAAAGAAAAGGCTATAGCCATATTTCTATTAATTAAAAAAAATTATGTTAGTTATTTTTTTTTAATTTAATACATTTTATTGAAAACAAAATGCTATGAAATAGCTTTGCCGCGGCAGTTCTCGAGTGCCACATGTCTTTTTTTATTGGCGTATCAGTAACGCTCCAAAAGAAAAGGCTATAGCCTTTTCTATTAATTAAAAAAAATTATGTTAGTTATTTTTTTTTAATTTAATACATTTTATTAAAAACAAAATGCTATGAAATAGCTTTGCCGCGGCAGTTCTCGAGTGCCACATGTCTTTTTTTATTGGCGTATCAGTAACGCTCCAAAAGAAAAGGCTATAGCCTTTTCTATTAATTAAAAAAAAATTATGTTAGTTATTTTTTTTTAATTTAATACATTTTATTGAAAACAAAATGCTATGAAATAGCTTTGCCGCGGCAGTTCTCGAGTGCCACATGTCTTTTTTTATTGGCGTATCAGTAACGCTCCAAAAGAAAAGGCTATAGCCATATTTCTATTAATTAAAAAAAATTATGTTAGTTATTTTTTTTTAATTTAATACATTTTATTGAAAACAAAATGCTATGAAATAGCTTTGCCGCGGCAGTTCTCGAGTGACACATGTCTTTTTTTATTGGCGTATCAGTAACGCTCCAAAAGAAAAGGCTATAGCCTTTTCTATTAATTAAAAAAAATTATGTTAGTTATTTTTTTTTAATTTAATACATTTTATTGAAAACAAAATGCTATGAAATAGCTTTGCCGCGGCAGTTCTCGAGTGCCACATGTCTTTTTTTATTGGCGTATCAGTAACGCTCCAAAAGAAAAGGCTATAGCCATATTTCTATTAATTAAAAAAAATTATGTTAGTTATTTTTTTTATTTAATTACATTTTATTGAAAACAAAATGCTATGAAATAGCTTTGCCGCGGCAGTTCTCGAGTGCCACATGTCTTTTTTTATTGGCGTATCAGTAACGCTCCAAAAGAAAAGGCTATAGCCTTTTCTATTAATTAAAAAAAATTATGTTAGTTATTTTTTTTTAATTTAATACATTTTATTGAAAACAAAATGCTATGAAATAGCTTTGCCGCGGCAGTTCTCGAGTGCCACATGTCTTTTTTTATTGGCGTATCAGTAACGCTCCAAAAGAAAAGGCTATAGCCATATTTCTATTAATTAAAAAAAATTATGTTAGTTATTTTTTTTTAATTTAATACATTTTATTGAAAACAAAATGCTATGAAATAGCTTTGCCGCGGCAGTTCTCGAGTGCCACATGTCTTTTTTTATTGGCGTATCAGTAACGCTCCAAAAGAAAAGGCTATAGCCTTTTCTATTAATTAAAAAAAATTATGTTAGTTATTTTTTTTTAATTTAATACATTTTATTGAAAACAAAATGCTATGAAATAGCTTTGCCGCGGCAGTTCTCGAGTGCCACATGTCTTTTTTTATTGGCGTATCAGTAACGCTCCAAAAGAAAAGGCTATAGCCATATTTCTATTAATTAAAAAAAATTATGTTAGTTATTTTTTTTTAATTTAATACATTTTATTGAAAACAAAATGCTATGAAATAGCTTTGCCGCGGCAGTTCTCGAGTGCCACATGTCTTTTTTTATTGGCGTATCAGTAACGCTCCAAAAGAAAAGGCTATAGCCTTTTCTATTAATTAAAAAAAATTATGTTAGTTATTTTTTTTTAATTTAATACATTTTATTGAAAACAAAATGCTATGAAATAGCTTTGCCGCGGCAGTTCTCGAGTGCCACATGTCTTTTTTTATTGGCGTATCAGTAACGCTCCAAAAGAAAAGGCTATAGCCATATTTCTATTAATTAAAAAAAATTATGTTAGTTATTTTTTTTTAATTTAATACATTTTATTGAAAACAAAATGCTATGAAATAGCTTTGCCGCGGCAGTTCTCGAGTGCCACATGTCTTTTTTTATTGGCGTATCAGTAACGCTCCAAAAGAAAAGGCTATAGCCATATTTCTATTAATTAAAAAAAATTATGTTAGTTATTTTTTTTTAATTTAATACATTTTATTGAAAACAAAATGCTATGAAATAGCTTTGCCGCGGCAGTTCTCGAGTGCCACATGTCTTTTTTTATTGGCGTATCAGTAACGCTCCAAAAGAAAAGGCTATAGCCTTTTCTATTAATTAAAAAAAATTATGTTAGTTATTTTTTTTTAATTTAATACATTTTATTGAAAACAAAATGCTATGAAATAGCTTTGCCGCGGCAGTTCTCGAGTGCCACATGTCTTTTTTTATTGGCGTATCAGTAACGCTCCAAAAGAAAAGGCTATAGCCATATTTCTATTAATTAAAAAAAATTATGTTAGTTATTTTTTTTTAATTTAATACATTTTATTGAAAACAAAATGCTATGAAATAGCTTTGCCGCGGCAGTTCTCGAGTGCCACATGTCTTTTTTTATTGGCGTATCAGTAACGCTCCAAAAGAAAAGGCTATAGCCTTTTCTATTAATTAAAAAAAATTATGTTAGTTATTTTTTTTTAATTTAATACATTTTATTGAAAACAAAATGCTATGAAATAGCTTTGCCGCGGCAGTTCTCGAGTGACACATGTCTTTTTTTATTGGCGTATCAGTAACGCTCCAAAAGAAAAGGCTATAGCCTTTTCTATTAATTAAAAAAAATTATGTTAGTTATTTTTTTTTAATTTAATACATTTTATTGAAAACAAAATGCTATGAAATAGCTTTGCCGCGGCAGTTCTCGAGTGCCACATGTCTTTTTTTATTGGCGTATCAGTAACGCTCCAAAAGAAAAGGCTATAGCCATATTTCTATTAATTAAAAAAAATTATGTTAGTTATTTTTTTTTAATTTAATACATTTTATTGAAAACAAAATGCTATGAAATAGCTTTGCCGCGGCAGTTCTCGAGTGCCACATGTCTTTTTTTATTGGCGTATCAGTAACGCTCCAAAAGAAAAGGCTATAGCCTTTTCTATTAATTAAAAAAAATTATGTTAGTTATTTTTTTTTAATTTAATACATTTTATTGAAAACAAAATGCTATGAAATAGCTTTGCCGCGGCAGTTCTCGAGTGCCACATGTCTTTTTTTATTGGCGTATCAGTAACGCTCCAAAAGAAAAGGCTATAGCCATATTTCTATTAATTAAAAAAAATTATGTTAGTTATTTTTTTTTAATTTAATACATTTTATTGAAAACAAAATGCTATGAAATAGCTTTGCCGCGGCAGTTCTCGAGTGCCACATGTCTTTTTTTATTGGCGTATCAGTAACGCTCCAAAAGAAAAGGCTATAGCCTTTTCTATTAATTAAAAAAAATTATGTTAGTTATTTTTTTTTAATTTAATACATTTTATTGAAAACAAAATGCTATGAAATAGCTTTGCCGCGGCAGTTCTCGAGTGCCACATGTCTTTTTTTATTGGCGTATCAGTAACGCTCCAAAAGAAAAGGCTATAGCCATATTTCTATTAATTAAAAAAAATTATGTTAGTTATTTTTTTTTAATTTAATACATTTTATTGAAAACAAAATGCTATGAAATAGCTTTGCCGCGGCAGTTCTCGAGTGCCACATGTCTTTTTTTATTGGCGTATCAGTAACGCTCCAAAAGAAAAGGCTATAGCCTTTTCTATTAATTAAAAAAAATTATGTTAGTTATTTTTTTTTAATTTAATACATTTTATTGAAAACAAAATGCTATGAAATAGCTTTGCCGCGGCAGTTCTCGAGTGCCACATGTCTTTTTTTATTGGCGTATCAGTAACGCTCCAAAAGAAAAGGCTATAGCCATATTTCTATTAATTAAAAAAAATTATGTTAGTTATTTTTTTTTAATTTAATACATTTTATTGAAAACAAAATGCTATGAAATAGCTTTGCCGCGGCAGTTCTCGAGTGCCACATGTCTTTTTTTATTGGCGTATCAGTAACGCTCCAAAAGAAAAGGCTATAGCCTTTTCTATTAATTAAAAAAAATTATGTTAGTTATTTTTTTTTAATTTAATACATTTTATTGAAAACAAAATGCTATGAAATAGCTTTGCCGCGGCAGTTCTCGAGTGCCACATGTCTTTTTTTATTGGCGTATCAGTAACGCTCCAAAAGAAAAGGCTATAGCCATATTTCTATTAATTAAAAAAAATTATGTTAGTTATTTTTTTTTAATTTAATACATTTTATTGAAAACAAAATGCTATGAAATAGCTTTGCCGCGGCAGTTCTCGAGTGCCACATGTCTTTTTTTATTGGCGTATCAGTAACGCTCCAAAAGAAAAGGCTATAGCCTTTTCTATTAATTAAAAAAAATTATGTTAGTTATTTTTTTTTAATTTAATACATTTTATTGAAAACAAAATGCTATGAAATAGCTTTGCCGCGGCAGTTCTCGAGTGCCACATGTCTTTTTTTATTGGCGTATCAGTAACGCTCCAAAAGAAAAGGCTATAGCCATATTTCTATTAATTAAAAAAAATTATGTTAGTTATTTTTTTTTTAATTTAATACATTTTATTGAAAACAAAATGCTATGAAATAGCTTTGCCGCGGCAGTTCTCGAGTGCCACATGTCTTTTTTTATTGGCGTATCAGTAACGCTCCAAAAGAAAAGGCTATAGCCATATTTCTATTAATTAAAAAAAATTATGTTAGTTATTTTTTTTTAATTTAATACATTTTATTGAAAACAAAATGCTATGAAATAGCTTTGCCGCGGCAGTTCTCGAGTGCCACATGTCTTTTTTTATTGGCGTATCAGTAACGCTCCAAAAGAAAAGGCTATAGCCTTTTCTATTAATTAAAAAAAATTATGTTAGTTATTTTTTTTTAATTTAATACATTTTATTGAAAACAAAATGCTATGAAATAGCTTTGCCGCGGCAGTTCTCGAGTGCCACATGTCTTTTTTTATTGGCGTATCAGTAACGCTCCAAAAGAAAAGGCTATAGCCATATTTCTATTAATTAAAAAAAATTATGTTAGTTATTTTTTTTTAATTTAATACATTTTATTGAAAACAAAATGCTATGAAATAGCTTTGCCGCGGCAGTTCTCGAGTGCCACATGTCTTTTTTTATTGGCGTATCAGTAACGCTCCAAAAGAAAAGGCTATAGCCTTTTCTATTAATTAAAAAAAATTATGTTAGTTATTTTTTTTTAATTTAATACATTTTATTGAAAACAAAATGCTATGAAATAGCTTTGCCGCGGCAGTTCTCGAGTGCCACATGTCTTTTTTTATTGGCGTATCAGTAACGCTCCAAAAGAAAAGGCTATAGCCTTTTCTATTAATTAAAAAAAATTATGTTAGTTATTTTTTTTTAATTTAATACATTTTATTGAAAACAAAATGCTATGAAATAGCTTTGCCGCGGCAGTTCTCGAGTGCCACATGTCTTTTTTTATTGGCGTATCAGTAACGCTCCAAAAGAAAAGGCTATAGCCATATTTCTATTAATTAAAAAAAATTATGTTAGTTATTTTTTTTTAATTTAATACATTTTATTGAAAACAAAATGCTATGAAATAGCTTTGCCGCGGCAGTTCTCGAGTGCCACATGTCTTTTTTTATTGGCGTATCAGTAACGCTCCAAAAGAAAAGGCTATAGCCTTTTCTATTAATTAAAAAAAATTATGTTAGTTATTTTTTTTTAATTTAATACATTTTATTGAAAACAAAATGCTATGAAATAGCTTTGCCGCGGCAGTTCTCGAGTGCCACATGTCTTTTTTTATTGGCGTATCAGTAACGCTCCAAAAGAAAAGGCTATAGCCATATTTCTATTAATTAAAAAAAATTATGTTAGTTATTTTTTTTAATTTAATACATTTTATTGAAAACAAAATGCTATGAAATAGCTTTGCCGCGGCAGTTCTCGAGTGCCACATGTCTTTTTTTATTGGCGTATCAGTAACGCTCCAAAAGAAAAGGCTATAGCCTTTTCTATTAATTAAAAAAAATTATGTTAGTTATTTTTTTTTAATTTAATACATTTTATTGAAAACAAAATGCTATGAAATAGCTTTGCCGCGGCAGTTCTCGAGTGCCACATGTCTTTTTTTATTGGCGTATCAGTAACGCTCCAAAAGAAAAGGCTATAGCCTTTTCTATTAATTAAAAAAAATTATGTTAGTTATTTTTTTTTAATTTAATACATTTTATTGAAAACAAAATGCTATGAAATAGCTTTGCCGCGGCAGTTCTCGAGTGCCACATGTCTTTTTTTATTGGCGTATCAGTAACGCTCCAAAAGAAAAGGCTATAGCCTTTTCTATTAATTAAAAAAAATTATGTTAGTTATTTTTTTTTAATTTAATACATTTTATTGAAAACAAAATGCTATGAAATAGCTTTGCCGCGGCAGTTCTCGAGTGCCACATGTCTTTTTTTATTGGCGTATCAGTAACGCTCCAAAAGAAAAGGCTATAGCCTTTTCTATTAATTAAAAAAAATTATGTTAGTTATTTTTTTTTAATTTAATACATTTTATTGAAAACAAAATGCTATGAAATAGCTTTGCCGCGGCAGTTCTCGAGTGCCACATGTCTTTTTTTATTGGCGTATCAGTAACGCTCCAAAAGAAAAGGCTATAGCCATTTTCTATTAATTAAAAAAAATTATGTTAGTTATTTTTTTTTAATTTAATACATTTTATTGAAAACAAAATGCTATGAAATAGCTTTGCCGCGGCAGTTCTCGAGTGCCACATGTCTTTTTTTATTGGCGTATCAGTAACGCTCCAAAAGAAAAGGCTATAGCCTTTTCTATTAATTAAAAAAAATTATGTTAGTTATTTTTTTTTAATTTAATACATTTTATTGAAAACAAAATGCTATGAAATAGCTTTGCCGCGGCAGTTCTCGAGTGCCACATGTCTTTTTTTATTGGCGTATCAGTAACGCTCCAAAAGAAAAGGCTATAGCCATATTTCTATTAATTAAAAAAAATTATGTTAGTTATTTTTTTTTAATTTAATACATTTTATTGAAAACAAAATGCTATGAAATAGCTTTGCCGCGGCAGTTCTCGAGTGCCATGTCTTTTTTTATTGGCGTATCAGTAACGCTCCAAAAGAAAAGGCTATAGCCTTTTCTATTAATTAAAAAAAATTATGTTAGTTATTTTTTTTTAATTTAATACATTTTATTGAAAACAAAATGCTATGAAATAGCTTTGCCGCGGCAGTTCTCGAGTGCCACATGTCTTTTTTTATTGGCGTATCAGTAACGCTCCAAAAGAAAAGGCTATAGCCTTTTCTATTAATTAAAAAAAATTATGTTAGTTATTTTTTTTTAATTTAATACATTTTATTGAAAACAAAATGCTATGAAATAGCTTTGCCGCGGCAGTTCTCGAGTGCCACATGTCTTTTTTTATTGGCGTATCAGTAACGCTCCAAAAGAAAAGGCTATAGCCTTTTCTATTAATTAAAAAAAATTATGTTAGTTATTTTTTTTTAATTTAATACATTTTATTGAAAACAAAATGCTATGAAATAGCTTTGCCGCGGCAGTTCTCGAGTGCCACATGTCTTTTTTTATTGGCGTATCAGTAACGCTCCAAAAGAAAAGGCTATAGCCTTTTCTATTAATTAAAAAAAATTATGTTAGTTATTTTTTTTTAATTTAATACATTTTATTGAAAACAAAATGCTATGAAATAGCTTTGCCGCGGCAGTTCTCGAGTGCCACATGTCTTTTTTTATTGGCGTATCAGTAACGCTCCAAAAGAAAAGGCTATAGCCTTTTCTATTAATTAAAAAAAATTATGTTAGTTATTTTTTTTTAATTTAATACATTTTATTGAAAACAAAATGCTATGAAATAGCTTTGCCGCGGCAGTTCTCGAGTGCCACATGTCTTTTTTTATTGGCGTATCAGTAACGCTCCAAAAGAAAAGGCTATAGCCTTTTCTATTAATTAAAAAAAATTATGTTAGTTATTTTTTTTTAATTTAATACATTTTATTGAAAACAAAATGCTATGAAATAGCTTTGCCGCGGCAGTTCTCGAGTGCCACATGTCTTTTTTTATTGGCGTATCAGTAACGCTCCAAAAGAAAAGGCTATAGCCTTTTCTATTAATTAAAAAAAATTATGTTAGTTATTTTTTTTTAATTTAATACATTTTATTGAAAACAAAATGCTATGAAATAGCTTTGCCGCGGCAGTTCTCGAGTGCCACATGTCTTTTTTTATTGGCGTATCAGTAACGCTCCAAAAGAAAAGGCTATAGCCTTTTCTATTAATTAAAAAAAATTATGTTAGTTATTTTTTTTTAATTTAATACATTTTATTGAAAACAAAATGCTATGAAATAGCTTTGCCGCGGCAGTTCTCGAGTGCCACATGTCTTTTTTTATTGGCGTATCAGTAACGCTCCAAAAGAAAAGGCTATAGCCTTTTCTATTAATTAAAAAAAATTATGTTAGTTATTTTTTTTTAATTTAATACATTTTATTGAAAACAAAATGCTATGAAATAGCTTTGCCGCGGCAGTTCTCGAGTGCCACATGTCTTTTTTTATTGGCGTATCAGTAACGCTCCAAAAGAAAAGGCTATAGCCTTTTCTATTAATTAAAAAAAATTATGTTAGTTATTTTTTTTTAATTTAATACATTTTATTGAAAACAAAATGCTATGAAATAGCTTTGCCGCGGCAGTTCTCGAGTGCCACATGTCTTTTTTTATTGGCGTATCAGTAACGCTCCAAAAGAAAAGGCTATAGCCTTTTCTATTAATTAAAAAAAATTATGTTAGTTATTTTTTTTTAATTTAATACATTTTATTGAAAACAAAATGCTATGAAATAGCTTTGCCGCGGCAGTTCTCGAGTGCCACATGTCTTTTTTTATTGGCGTATCAGTAACGCTCCAAAAGAAAAGGCTATAGCCTTTTCTATTAATTAAAAAAAATTATGTTAGTTATTTTTTTTTAATTTAATACATTTTATTGAAAACAAAATGCTATGAAATAGCTTTGCCGCGGCAGTTCTCGAGTGCCACATGTCTTTTTTTATTGGCGTATCAGTAACGCTCCAAAAGAAAAGGCTATAGCCTTTTCTATTAATTAAAAAAAATTATGTTAGTTATTTTTTTTTAATTTAATACATTTTATTGAAAACAAAATGCTATGAAATAGCTTTGCCGCGGCAGTTCTCGAGTGCCACATGTCTTTTTTTATTGGCGTATCAGTAACGCTCCAAAAGAAAAGGCTATAGCCTTTTCTATTAATTAAAAAAAATTATGTTAGTTATTTTTTTTTAATTTAATACATTTTATTGAAAACAAAATGCTATGAAATAGCTTTGCCGCGGCAGTTCTCGAGTGCCACATGTCTTTTTTTATTGGCGTATCAGTAACGCTCCAAAAGAAAAGGCTATAGCCTTTTCTATTAATTAAAAAAAATTATGTTAGTTATTTTTTTTTAATTTAATACATTTTATTGAAAACAAAATGCTATGAAATAGCTTTGCCGCGGCAGTTCTCGAGTGCCACATGTCTTTTTTTATTGGCGTATCAGTAACGCTCCAAAAGAAAAGGCTATAGCCTTTTCTATTAATTAAAAAAAATTATGTTAGTTATTTTTTTTTAATTTAATACATTTTATTGAAAACAAAATGCTATGAAATAGCTTTGCCGCGGCAGTTCTCGAGTGCCACATGTCTTTTTTTATTGGCGTATCAGTAACGCTCCAAAAGAAAAGGCTATAGCCTTTTCTATTAATTAAAAAAAATTATGTTAGTTATTTTTTTTTAATTTAATACATTTTATTGAAAACAAAATGCTATGAAATAGCTTTGCCGCGGCAGTTCTCGAGTGCCACATGTCTTTTTTTATTGGCGTATCAGTAACGCTCCAAAAGAAAAGGCTATAGCCTTTTCTATTAATTAAAAAAAATTATGTTAGTTATTTTTTTTTAATTTAATACATTTTATTGAAAACAAAATGCTATGAAATAGCTTTGCCGCGGCAGTTCTCGAGTGCCACATGTCTTTTTTTATTGGCGTATCAGTAACGCTCCAAAAGAAAAGGCTATAGCCTTTTCTATTAATTAAAAAAAATTATGTTAGTTATTTTTTTTTAATTTAATACATTTTATTGAAAACAAAATGCTATGAAATAGCTTTGCCGCGGCAGTTCTCGAGTGCCACATGTCTTTTTTTATTGGCGTATCAGTAACGCTCCAAAAGAAAAGGCTATAGCCTTTTCTATTAATTAAAAAAAATTATGTTAGTTATTTTTTTTTAATTTAATACATTTTATTGAAAACAAAATGCTATGAAATAGCTTTGCCGCGGCAGTTCTCGAGTGCCACATGTCTTTTTTTATTGGCGTATCAGTAACGCTCCAAAAGAAAAGGCTATAGCCTTTTCTATTAATTAAAAAAAATTATGTTAGTTATTTTTTTTTAATTTAATACATTTTATTGAAAACAAAATGCTATGAAATAGCTTTGCCGCGGCAGTTCTCGAGTGCCACATGTCTTTTTTTATTGGCGTATCAGTAACGCTCCAAAAGAAAAGGCTATAGCCTTTTCTATTAATTAAAAAAAATTATGTTAGTTATTTTTTTTTAATTTAATACATTTTATTGAAAACAAAATGCTATGAAATAGCTTTGCCGCGGCAGTTCTCGAGTGCCACATGTCTTTTTTTATTGGCGTATCAGTAACGCTCCAAAAGAAAAGGCTATAGCCTTTTCTATTAATTAAAAAAAATTATGTTAGTTATTTTTTTTTAATTTAATACATTTTATTGAAAACAAAATGCTATGAAATAGCTTTGCCGCGGCAGTTCTCGAGTGCCACATGTCTTTTTTTATTGGCGTATCAGTAACGCTCCAAAAGAAAAGGCTATAGCCTTTTCTATTAATTAAAAAAAATTATGTTAGTTATTTTTTTTTAATTTAATACATTTTATTGAAAACAAAATGCTATGAAATAGCTTTGCCGCGGCAGTTCTCGAGTGCCACATGTCTTTTTTTATTGGCGTATCAGTAACGCTCCAAAAGAAAAGGCTATAGCCTTTTCTATTAATTAAAAAAAATTATGTTAGTTATTTTTTTTTAATTTAATACATTTTATTGAAAACAAAATGCTATGAAATAGCTTTGCCGCGGCAGTTCTCGAGTGCCACATGTCTTTTTTTATTGGCGTATCAGTAACGCTCCAAAAGAAAAGGCTATAGCCTTTTCTATTAATTAAAAAAAATTATGTTAGTTATTTTTTTTTAATTTAATACATTTTATTGAAAACAAAATGCTATGAAATAGCTTTGCCGCGGCAGTTCTCGAGTGCCACATGTCTTTTTTTATTGGCGTATCAGTAACGCTCCAAAAGAAAAGGCTATAGCCTTTTCTATTAATTAAAAAAAATTATGTTAGTTATTTTTTTTTAATTTAATACATTTTATTGAAAACAAAATGCTATGAAATAGCTTTGCCGCGGCAGTTCTCGAGTGCCACATGTCTTTTTTTATTGGCGTATCAGTAACGCTCCAAAAGAAAAGGCTATAGCCTATTTCTATTAATTAAAAAAAATTATGTTAGTTATTTTTTTTTAATTTAATACATTTTATTGAAAACAAAATGCTATGAAATAGCTTTGCCGCGGCAGTTCTCGAGTGCCACATGTCTTTTTTTATTGGCGTATCAGTAACGCTCCAAAAGAAAAGGCTATAGCCTTTTCTATTAATTAAAAAAAATTATGTTAGTTATTTTTTTTTAATTTAATACATTTTATTGAAAACAAAATGCTATGAAATAGCTTTGCCGCGGCAGTTCTCGAGTGCCACATGTCTTTTTTTATTGGCGTATCAGTAACGCTCCAAAAGAAAAGGCTATAGCCTTTTCTATTAATTAAAAAAAATTATGTTAGTTATTTTTTTTTAATTTAATACATTTTATTGAAAACAAAATGCTATGAAATAGCTTTGCCGCGGCAGTTCTCGAGTGCCACATGTCTTTTTTTATTGGCGTATCAGTAACGCTCCAAAAGAAAAGGCTATAGCCTTTTCTATTAATTAAAAAAAATTATGTTAGTTATTTTTTTTTAATTTAATACATTTTATTGAAAACAAAATGCTATGAAATAGCTTTGCCGCGGCAGTTCTCGAGTGCCACATGTCTTTTTTTATTGGCGTATCAGTAACGCTCCAAAAGAAAAGGCTATAGCCTTTTCTATTAATTAAAAAAAATTATGTTAGTTATTTTTTTTTAATTTAATACATTTTATTGAAAACAAAATGCTATGAAATAGCTTTGCCGCGGCAGTTCTCGAGTGCCACATGTCTTTTTTTATTGGCGTATCAGTAACGCTCCAAAAGAAAAGGCTATAGCCTTTTCTATTAATTAAAAAAAATTATGTTAGTTATTTTTTTTTAATTTAATACATTTTATTGAAAACAAAATGCTATGAAATAGCTTTGCCGCGGCAGTTCTCGAGTGCCACATGTCTTTTTTTATTGGCGTATCAGTAACGCTCCAAAAGAAAAGGCTATAGCCTTTTCTATTAATTAAAAAAAATTATGTTAGTTATTTTTTTTTAATTTAATACATTTTATTGAAAACAAAATGCTATGAAATAGCTTTGCCGCGGCAGTTCTCGAGTGCCACATGTCTTTTTTTATTGGCGTATCAGTAACGCTCCAAAAGAAAAGGCTATAGCCTTTTCTATTAATTAAAAAAAATTATGTTAGTTATTTTTTTTTAATTTAATACATTTTATTGAAAACAAAATGCTATGAAATAGCTTTGCCGCGGCAGTTCTCGAGTGCCACATGTCTTTTTTTATTGGCGTATCAGTAACGCTCCAAAAGAAAAGGCTATAGCCTTTTCTATTAATTAAAAAAAATTATGTTAGTTATTTTTTTTTAATTTAATACATTTTATTGAAAACAAAATGCTATGAAATAGCTTTGCCGCGGCAGTTCTCGAGTGCCACATGTCTTTTTTTATTGGCGTATCAGTAACGCTCCAAAAGAAAAGGCTATAGCCTTTTCTATTAATTAAAAAAAATTATGTTAGTTATTTTTTTTTAATTTAATACATTTTATTGAAAACAAAATGCTATGAAATAGCTTTGCCGCGGCAGTTCTCGAGTGCCACATGTCTTTTTTTATTGGCGTATCAGTAACGCTCCAAAAGAAAAGGCTATAGCCTTTTCTATTAATTAAAAAAAATTATGTTAGTTATTTTTTTTTAATTTAATACATTTTATTGAAAACAAAATGCTATGAAATAGCTTTGCCGCGGCAGTTCTCGAGTGCCACATGTCTTTTTTTATTGGCGTATCAGTAACGCTCCAAAAGAAAAGGCTATAGCCTTTTCTATTAATTAAAAAAAATTATGTTAGTTATTTTTTTTTAATTTAATACATTTTATTGAAAACAAAATGCTATGAAATAGCTTTGCCGCGGCAGTTCTCGAGTGCCACATGTCTTTTTTTATTGGCGTATCAGTAACGCTCCAAAAGAAAAGGCTATAGCCTTTTCTATTAATTAAAAAAAATTATGTTAGTTATTTTTTTTTAATTTAATACATTTTATTGAAAACAAAATGCTATGAAATAGCTTTGCCGCGGCAGTTCTCGAGTGCCACATGTCTTTTTTTATTGGCGTATCAGTAACGCTCCAAAAGAAAAGGCTATAGCCTTTTCTATTAATTAAAAAAAATTATGTTAGTTATTTTTTTTTAATTTAATACATTTTATTGAAAACAAAATGCTATGAAATAGCTTTGCCGCGGCAGTTCTCGAGTGCCACATGTCTTTTTTTATTGGCGTATCAGTAACGCTCCAAAAGAAAAGGCTATAGCCTTTTCTATTAATTAAAAAAAATTATGTTAGTTATTTTTTTTTAATTTAATACATTTTATTGAAAACAAAATGCTATGAAATAGCTTTGCCGCGGCAGTTCTCGAGTGCCACATGTCTTTTTTTATTGGCGTATCAGTAACGCTCCAAAAGAAAAGGCTATAGCCTTTTCTATTAATTAAAAAAAATTATGTTAGTTATTTTTTTTTAATTTAATACATTTTATTGAAAACAAAATGCTATGAAATAGCTTTGCCGCGGCAGTTCTCGAGTGCCACATGTCTTTTTTTATTGGCGTATCAGTAACGCTCCAAAAGAAAAGGCTATAGCCTTTTCTATTAATTAAAAAAAATTATGTTAGTTATTTTTTTTTAATTTAATACATTTTATTGAAAACAAAATGCTATGAAATAGCTTTGCCGCGGCAGTTCTCGAGTGCCACATGTCTTTTTTTATTGGCGTATCAGTAACGCTCCAAAAGAAAAGGCTATAGCCTTTTCTATTAATTAAAAAAAATTATGTTAGTTATTTTTTTTTAATTTAATACATTTTATTGAAAACAAAATGCTATGAAATAGCTTTGCCGCGGCAGTTCTCGAGTGCCACATGTCTTTTTTTATTGGCGTATCAGTAACGCTCCAAAAGAAAAGGCTATAGCCTTTTCTATTAATTAAAAAAAATTATGTTAGTTATTTTTTTTTAATTTAATACATTTTATTGAAAACAAAATGCTATGAAATAGCTTTGCCGCGGCAGTTCTCGAGTGCCACATGTCTTTTTTTATTGGCGTATCAGTAACGCTCCAAAAGAAAAGGCTATAGCCTTTTCTATTAATTAAAAAAAATTATGTTAGTTATTTTTTTTTAATTTAATACATTTTATTGAAAACAAAATGCTATGAAATAGCTTTGCCGCGGCAGTTCTCGAGTGCCACATGTCTTTTTTTATTGGCGTATCAGTAACGCTCCAAAAGAAAAGGCTATAGCCATTTTCTATTAATTAAAAAAAATTATGTTAGTTATTTTTTTTTAATTTAATACATTTTATTGAAAACAAAATGCTATGAAATAGCTTTGCCGCGGCAGTTCTCGAGTGCCACATGTCTTTTTTTATTGGCGTATCAGTAACGCTCCAAAAGAAAAGGCTATGCTATAGCCTTTTCTATTAATTAAAAAAAATTATGTTAGTTATTTTTTTTTAATTTAATACATTTTATTGAAAACAAAATGCTATGAAATAGCTTTGCCGCGGCAGTTCTCGAGTGCCACATGTCTTTTTTTATTGGCGTATCAGTAACGCTCCAAAAGAAAAGGCTATAGCCTTTTCTATTAATTAAAAAAAATTATGTTAGTTATTTTTTTTTAATTTAATACATTTTATTGAAAACAAAATGCTATGAAATAGCTTTGCCGCGGCAGTTCTCGAGTGCCACATGTCTTTTTTTATTGGCGTATCAGTAACGCTCCAAAAGAAGAGGCTATAGCCATATTTCTATTAATTAAAAAAAATTATGTTAGTTATTTTTTTTTTAATTTAATACATTTTATTGAAAACAAAATGCTATGAAATAGCTTTGCCGCGGCAGTTCTCGAGTGCCACATGTCTTTTTTTATTGGCGTATCAGTAACGCTCCAAAAGAAAAGGCTATAGCCTTTTCTATTAATTAAAAAAAATTATGTTAGTTATTTTTTTTTAATTTAATACATTTTATTGAAAACAAAATGCTATGAAATAGCTTTGCCGCGGCAGTTCTCGAGTGCCACATGTCTTTTTTTATTGGCGTATCAGTAACGCTCCAAAAGAAGAGGCTATAGCCATATTTCTATTAATTAAAAAAAATTATGTTAGTTATTTTTTTTTTAATTTAATACATTTTATTGAAAACAAAATGCTATGAAATAGCTTTGCCGCGGCAGTTCTCGAGTGCCACATGTCTTTTTTTATTGGCGTATCAGTAACGCTCCAAAAGAAAAGGCTATAGCCTTTTCTATTAATTAAAAAAAATTATGTTAGTTATTTTTTTTTAATTTAATACATTTTATTGAAAACAAAATGCTATGAAATAGCTTTGCCGCGGCAGTTCTCGAGTGCCACATGTCTTTTTTTATTGGCGTATCAGTAACGCTCCAAAAGAAGAGGCTATAGCCATATTTCTATTAATTAAAAAAAATTATGTTAGTTATTTTTTTTTTAATTTAATACATTTTATTGAAAACAAAATGCTATGAAATAGCTTTGCCGCGGCAGTTCTCGAGTGCCACATGTCTTTTTTTATTGGCGTATCAGTAACGCTCCAAAAGAAAAGGCTATAGCCTTTTCTATTAATTAAAAAAAATTATGTTAGTTATTTTTTTTTAATTTAATACATTTTATTGAAAACAAAATGCTATGAAATAGCTTTGCCGCGGCAGTTCTCGAGTGCCACATGTCTTTTTTTATTGGCGTATCAGTAACGCTCCAAAAGAAAAGGCTATAGCCTTTTCTATTAATTAAAAAAAATTATGTTAGTTATTTTTTTTTAATTTAATACATTTTATTGAAAACAAAATGCTATGAAATAGCTTTGCCGCGGCAGTTCTCGAGTGCCACATGTCTTTTTTTATTGGCGTATCAGTAACGCTCCAAAAGAAAAGGCTATAGCCATATTTCTATTAATTAAAAAAAATTATGTTAGTTATTTTTTTTTAATTTAATACATTTTATTGAAAACAAAATGCTATGAAATAGCTTTGCCGCGGCAGTTCTCGAGTGCCACATGTCTTTTTTTATTGGCGTATCAGTAACGCTCCAAAAGAAAAGGCTATAGCCTTTTCTATTAATTAAAAAAAATTATGTTAGTTATTTTTTTTTAATTTAATACATTTTATTAAAAACAAAATGCTATGAAATAGCTTTGCCGCGGCAGTTCTCGAGTGCCACATGTCTTTTTTTATTGGCGTATCAGTAACGCTCCAAAAGAAAAGGCTATAGCCTTTTCTATTAATTAAAAAAAATTATGTTAGTTATTTTTTTTTTAATTTAATACATTTTATTAAAAACAAAATGCTATGAAATAGCTTTGCCGCGGCAGTTCTCGAGTGCCACATGTCTTTTTTTATTGGCGTATCAGTAACGCTCCAAAAGAAAAGGCTATAGCCTTTTCTATTAATTAAAAAAAATTATGTTAGTTATTTTTTTTTAATTTAATACATTTTATTGAAAACAAAATGCTATGAAATAGCTTTGCCGCGGCAGTTCTCGAGTGCCACATGTCTTTTTTTATTGGCGTATCAGTAACGCTCCAAAAGAAAAGGCTATAGCCATATTTCTATTAATTAAAAAAAATTATGTTAGTTATTTTTTTTTAATTTAATACATTTTATTGAAAACAAAATGCTATGAAATAGCTTTGCCGCGGCAGTTCTCGAGTGCCACATGTCTTTTTTTATTGGCGTATCAGTAACGCTCCAAAAGAAAAGGCTATAGCCTTTTCTATTAATTAAAAAAAATTATGTTAGTTATTTTTTTTTAATTTAATACATTTTATTGAAAACAAAATGCTATGAAATAGCTTTGCCGCGGCAGTTCTCGAGTGCCACATGTCTTTTTTTATTGGCGTATCAGTAACGCTCCAAAAGAAAAGGCTATAGCCATATTTCTATTAATTAAAAAAAATTATGTTAGTTATTTTTTTTTTAATTTAATACATTTTATTGAAAACAAAATGCTATGAAATAGCTTTGCCGCGGCAGTTCTCGAGTGCCACATGTCTTTTTTTATTGGCGTATCAGTAACGCTCCAAAAGAAAAGGCTATAGCCATATTTCTATTAATTAAAAAAAATTATGTTAGTTATTTTTTTTTAATTTAATACATTTTATTGAAAACAAAATGCTATGAAATAGCTTTGCCGCGGCAGTTCTCGAGTGCCACATGTCTTTTTTTATTGGCGTATCAGTAACGCTCCAAAAGAAAAGGCTATAGCCTTTTCTATTAATTAAAAAAAATTATGTTAGTTATTTTTTTTTAATTTAATACATTTTATTGAAAACAAAATGCTATGAAATAGCTTTGCCGCGGCAGTTCTCGAGTGCCACATGTCTTTTTTTATTGGCGTATCAGTAACGCTCCAAAAGAAAAGGCTATAGCCTTTTCTATTAATTAAAAAAAATTATGTTAGTTATTTTTTTTTAATTTAATACATTTTATTGAAAACAAAATGCTATGAAATAGCTTTGCCGCGGCAGTTCTCGAGTGCCACATGTCTTTTTTTATTGGCGTATCAGTAACGCTCCAAAAGAAAAGGCTATAGCCTTTTCTATTAATTAAAAAAAATTATGTTAGTTATTTTTTTTTAATTTAATACATTTTATTGAAAACAAAATGCTATGAAATAGCTTTGCCGCGGCAGTTCTCGAGTGCCACATGTCTTTTTTTATTGGCGTATCAGTAACGCTCCAAAAGAAAAGGCTATAGCCATATTTCTATTAATTAAAAAAAATTATGTTAGTTATTTTTTTTTAATTTAATACATTTTATTGAAAACAAAATGCTATGAAATAGCTTTGCCGCGGCAGTTCTCGAGTGCCACATGTCTTTTTTTATTGGCGTATCAGTAACGCTCCAAAAGAAAAGGCTATAGCCATATTTCTATTAATTAAAAAAAATTATGTTAGTTATTTTTTTTTAATTTAATACATTTTATTGAAAACAAAATGCTATGAAATAGCTTTGCCGCGGCAGTTCTCGAGTGCCACATGTCTTTTTTTATTGGCGTATCAGTAACGCTCCAAAAGAAAAGGCTATAGCCTTTTCTATTAATTAAAAAAAATTATGTTAGTTATTTTTTTTTAATTTAATACATTTTATTGAAAACAAAATGCTATGAAATAGCTTTGCCGCGGCAGTTCTCGAGTGCCACATGTCTTTTTTTATTGGCGTATCAGTAACGCTCCAAAAGAAAAGGCTATAGCCATATTTCTATTAATTAAAAAAAATTATGTTAGTTATTTTTTTTTTAATTTAATACATTTTATTGAAAACAAAATGCTATGAAATAGCTTTGCCGCGGCAGTTCTCGAGTGCCACATGTCTTTTTTTATTGGCGTATCAGTAACGCTCCAAAAGAAAAGGCTATAGCCTTTTCTATTAATTAAAAAAAATTATGTTAGTTATTTTTTTTTAATTTAATACATTTTATTGAAAACAAAATGCTATGAAATAGCTTTGCCGCGGCAGTTCTCGAGTGCCACATGTCTTTTTTTATTGGCGTATCAGTAACGCTCCAAAAGAAAAGGCTATAGCCTTTTCTATTAATTAAAAAAAATTATGTTAGTTATTTTTTTTTAATTTAATACATTTTATTGAAAACAAAATGCTATGAAATAGCTTTGCCGCGGCAGTTCTTATAGCCTTTTCTATTAATTAAAAAAAATTATGTTAGTTATTTTTTTTTAATTTAATACATTTTATTGAAATCAAAATGCTATGAAATAGCTTTGCCGCGGCAGTTCTCGAGTGCCACATGTCTTTTTTTATTGGCGTATCAGTAACGCTCCAAAAGAAAAGGCTATAGCCTTTTCTATTAATTAAAAAAAATTATGTTAGTTATTTTTTTTTAATTTAATACATTTTATTGAAAACAAAATGCTATGAAATAGCTTTGCCGCGGCAGTTCTCGAGTGCCACATGTCTTTTTTTATTGGCGTATCAGTAACGCTCCAAAAGAAAAGGCTATAGCCTTTTCTATTAATTAAAAAAAATTATGTTAGTTATTTTTTTTTAATTTAATACATTTTATTGAAAACAAAATGCTATGAAATAGCTTTGCCGCGGCAGTTCTCGAGTGCCACATGTCTTTTTTTATTGGCGTATCAGTAACGCTCCAAAAGAAAAGGCTATAGCCTTTTCTATTAATTAAAAAAAATTATGTTAGTTATTTTTTTTAATTTAATACATTTTATTAAAAACAAAATGCTATGAAATAGCTTTGCCGCGGCAGTTCTCGAGTGCCACATGTCTTTTTTTATTGGCGTATCAGTAACGCTCCAAAAGAAAAGGCTATAGCCTTTTCTATTAATTAAAAAAAATTATGTTAGTTATTTTTTTTTAATTTAATACATTTTATTGAAAACAA
The DNA here is from genome assembly GCA_956483585.1 of Gymnocheta viridis. Taxonomy (NCBI): domain Eukaryota; kingdom Metazoa; phylum Arthropoda; class Insecta; order Diptera; family Tachinidae; genus Gymnocheta; species Gymnocheta viridis. The sequence goes on from CATQFJ010000194.1 coordinate 20,917, forward strand.
AATGCTATGAAATAGCTTTGCCGCGGCAGTTCTCGAGTGCCACATGTCTTTTTTTATTGGCGTATCAGTAACGCTCCAAAAGAAAAGGCTATAGCCTTTTCTATTAATTAAAAAAAATTATGTTAGTTATTTTTTTTTAATTTAATACATTTTATTGAAAACAAAATGCTATGAAATAGCTTTGCCGCGGCAGTTCTCGAGTGCCACATGTCTTTTTTTATTGGCGTATCAGTAACGCTCCAAAAGAAAAGGCTATATATAGCCTTTTCTATTAATTAAAAAAAATTATGTTAGTTATTTTTTTTTAATTTAATACATTTTATTGAAAACAAAATGCTATGAAATAGCTTTGCCGCGGCAGTTCTCGAGTGCCACATGTCTTTTTTTATTGGCGTATCAGTAACGCTCCAAAAGAAAAGGCTATAGCCTTTTCTATTAATTAAAAAAAATTATGTTAGTTATTTTTTTTTAATTTAATACATTTTATTGAAAACAAAATGCTATGAAATAGCTTTGCCGCGGCAGTTCTCGAGTGCCATATTAAAAACAAAATGCTATGAAATAGCTTTGCCGCGGCAGTTCTCGAGTGCCACATGTCTTTTTTTATTGGCGTATCAGTAACGCTCCAAAAGAAAAGGCTATAGCCTTTTCTATTAATTAAAAAAAATTATGTTAGTTATTTTTTTTTAATTTAATACATTTTATTGAAAACAAAATGCTATGAAATAGCTTTGCCGCGGCAGTTCTCGAGTGCCACATGTCTTTTTTTATTGGCGTATCAGTAACGCTCCAAAAGAAAAGGCTATAGCCTTTTCTATTAATTAAAAAAAAATATGTTAGTTATTTTTTTTTAATTTAATACATTTTATTAAAAACAAAATGCTATGAAATAGCTTTGCCGCGGCAGTTCTCGAGTGCCACATGTCTTTTTTTATTGGCGTATCAGTAACGTCCAAAAGAAAAGGCTATAGCCTTTTCTATTAATTAAAAAAAATTATGTTAGTTATTTTTTTTTAATTTAATACATTTTATTAAAAACAAAATGCTATGAAATAGCTTTGCCGCGGCAGTTCTCGAGTGCCACATGGCTATAGCCTTTTCTATTAATTAAAAAAAATTATGTTAGTTATTTTTTTTTAATTTAATACATTTTATTGAAAACAAAATGCTATGAAATAGCTTTGCCGCGGCAGTTCTCGAGTGCCACATGTCTTTTTTTATTGGCGTATCAGTAACGCTCCAAAAGAAAAGGCTATAGCCTTTTCTATTAATTAAAAAAAAATTATGTTAGTTATTTTTTTTTAATTTAATACATTTTATTGAAAACAAAATGCTATGAAATAGCTTTGCCGCGGCAGTTCTCGAGTGCCACATGTCTTTTTTTATTGGCGTATCAGTAACGCTCCAAAAGAAAAGGCTATATATAGCCTTTTCTATTAATTAAAAAAAATTATGTTAGTTATTTTTTTTTAATTTAATACATTTTATTGAAAACAAAATGCTATGAAATAGCTTTGCCGCGGCAGTTCTCGAGTGCCACATGTCTTTTTTTATTGGCGTATCAGTAACGCTCCAAAAGAAAAGGCTATAGCCTTTTCTATTAATTAAAAAAAATTATGTTAGTTATTTTTTTTAATTTAATACATTTTATTGAAAACAAAATGCTATGAAATAGCTTTGCCGCGGCAGTTCTCGAGTGCCACATGTCTTTTTTTATTGGCGTATCAGTAACGCTCCAAAAGAAAAGGCTATATATAGCCTTTTCTATTAATTAAAAAAAATTATGTTAGTTATTTTTTTTTAATTTAATACATTTTATTGAAAACAAAATGCTATGAAATAGCTTTGCCGCGGCAGTTCTCGAGTGCCACATGTCTTTTTTTATTGGCGTATCAGTAACGCTCCAAAAGAAAAGGCTATAGCCTTTTCTATTAATTAAAAAAAATTATGTTAGTTATTTTTTTTTAATTTAATACATTTTATTCAAAACAAAATGCTATGAAATAGCTTTGCCGCGGCAGTTCTCGAGTGCCACATGTCTTTTTTTATTGGCGTATCAGTAACGCTCCAAAAGAAAAGGCTATAGCCTTTTCTATTAATTAAAAAAAATTATGTTAGTTATTTTTTTTTAATTTAATACATTTTATTGAAAACAAAATGCTATGAAATAGCTTTGCCGCGGCAGTTCTCGAGTGCCACATGTCTTTTTTTATTGGCGTATCAGTAACGCTCCAAAAGAAAAGGCTATAGCCTTTTCTATTAATTAAAAAAAATTATGTTAGTTATTTTTTTTTAATTTAATACATTTTATTGAAAACAAAATGCTATGAAATAGCTTTGCCGCGGCAGTTCTCGAGTGCCACATGTCTTTTTTTATTGGCGTATCAGTAACGCTCCAAAAGAAAAGGCTATATATAGCCTTTTCTATTAATTAAAAAAAATTATGTTAGTTATTTTTTTTTAATTTAATACATTTTATTGAAAACAAAATGCTATGAAATAGCTTTGCCGCGGCAGTTCTCGAGTGCCACATGTCTTTTTTTATTGGCGTATCAGTAACGCTCCAAAAGAAAAGGCTATAGCCTTTTCTATTAATTAAAAAAAATTATGTTAGTTATTTTTTTTTAATTTAATACATTTTATTGAAAACAAAATGCTATGAAATAGCTTTGCCGCGGCAGTTCTCGAGTGCCACATGTCTTTTTTTATTGGCGTATCAGTAACGCTCCAAAAGAAAAGGCTATATATAGCCTTTTCTATTAATTAAAAAAAATTATGTTAGTTATTTTTTTTTAATTTAATACATTTTATTGAAAACAAAATGCTATGAAATAGCTTTGCCGCGGCAGTTCTCGAGTGCCACATGTCTTTTTTTATTGGCGTATCAGTAACGCTCCAAAAGAAAAGGCTATAGCCTTTTCTATTAATTAAAAAAAATTATGTTAGTTATTTTTTTTTAATTTAATACATTTTATTGAAAACAAAATGCTATGAAATAGCTTTGCCGCGGCAGTTCTCGAGTGCCACATGTCGTTTTTTATTGGCGTATCAGTAACGCTCCAAAAGAAAAGGCTATAGCCTTTTCTATTAATTAAAAAAAATTATGTTAGTTATTTTTTTTTTAATTTAATACATTTTATTGAAAACAAAATGCTATGAAATAGCTTTGCCGCGGCAGTTCTCGAGTGCCACATGTCTTTTTTTATTGGCGTATCAGTAACGCTCCAAAAGAAAAGGCTATTATAGCCTTTTCTATTAATTAAAAAAAATTATGTTAGTTATTTTTTTTTAATTTAATACATTTTATTAAAAACAAAATGCTATGAAATAGCTTTGCCGCGGCAGTTCTCGAGTGCCACATGTCTTTTTTTATTGGCGTATCAGTAACGCTCCAAAAGAAAAGGCTATAGCCTTTTCTATTAATTAAAAAAAATTATGTTAGTTATTTTTTTTTAATTTAATACATTTTATTGAAAACAAAATGCTATGAAATAGCTTTGCCGCGGCAGTTCTCGAGTGCCACATGTCTTTTTTTATTGGCGTATCAGTAACGCTCCAAAAGAAAAGGCTATAGCCTTTTCTATTAATTAAAAAAAATTATGTTAGTTATTTTTTTTTAATTTAATACATTTTATTGAAAACAAAATGCTATGAAATAGCTTTGCCGCGGCAGTTCTCGAGTGCCACATGTCTTTTTTTATTGGCGTATCAGTAACGCTCCAAAAGAAAAGGCTATAGCCTTTTCTATTAATTAAAAAAAAATATGTTAGTTATTTTTTTTTAATTTAATACATTTTATTAAAAACAAAATGCTATGAAATAGCTTTGCCGCGGCAGTTCTCGAGTGCCACATGTCTTTTTTTATTGGCGTATCAGTAACGTCCAAAAGAAAAGGCTATAGCCTTTTCTATTAATTAAAAAAAATTATGTTAGTTATTTTTTTTTAATTTAATACATTTTATTAAAAACAAAATGCTATGAAATAGCTTTGCCGCGGCAGTTCTCGAGTGCCACATGTCTTTTTTTATTGGCGTATCAGTAACGCTCCAAAAGAAAAGGCTATAGCCTTTTCTATTAATTAAAAAAAATTATGTTAGTTATTTTTTTTTAATTTAATACATTTTATTGAAAACAAAATGCTATGAAATAGCTTTGCCGCGGCAGTTCTCGAGTGCCACATGTCTTTTTTTATTGGCGTATCAGTAACGCTCCAAAAGAAAAGGCTATAGCCTTTTCTATTAATTAAAAAAAAATTATGTTAGTTATTTTTTTTTAATTTAATACATTTTATTGAAAACAAAATGCTATGAAATAGCTTTGCCGCGGCAGTTCTCGAGTGCCACATGTCTTTTTTTATTGGCGTATCAGTAACGCTCCAAAAGAAAAGGCTATAGCCTTTTCTATTAATTAAAAAAAATTATGTTAGTTATTTTTTTTTAATTTAATACATTTTATTGAAAACAAAATGCTATGAAATAGCTTTGCCGCGGCAGTTCTCGAGTGCCACATGTCTTTTTTTTATTGGCGTATCAGTAACGCTCCAAAAGAAAAGGCTATAGCCTTTTCTATTAATTAAAAAAAAATTATGTTAGTTATTTTTTTTTTAATTTAATACATTTTATTGAAAACAAAATGCTATGAAATAGCTTTGCCGCGGCAGTTCTCGAGTGCCACATGTCTTTTTTTTATTGGCGTATCAGTAACGCTCCAAAAGAAAAGGCTATAGCCTTTTCTATTAATTAAAAAAAATTATGTTAGTTATTTTTTTTTAATTTAATACATTTTATTGAAAACAAAATGCTATGAAATAGCTTTGCCGCGGCAGTTCTCGAGTGCCACATGTCTTTTTTTATTGGCGTATCAGTAACGCTCCAAAAGAAAAGGCTATAGCCTTTTCTATTAATTAAAAAAAAATTATGTTAGTTATTTTTTTTTAATTTAATACATTTTATTGAAAACAAAATGCTATGAAATAGCTTTGCCGCGGCAGTTCTCGAGTGCCACATGTCTTTTTTTATTGGCGTATCAGTAACGCTCCAAAAGAAAAGGCTATAGCCTTTTCTATTAATTAAAAAAAATTATGTTAGTTATTTTTTTTTTAATTTAATACATTTTATTGAAAACAAAATGCTATGAAATAGCTTTGCCGCGGCAGTTCTCGAGTGCCACATGTCTTTTTTTATTGGCGTATCAGTAACGCTCCAAAAGAAAAGGCTATAGCCTTTTCTATTAATTAAAAAAAAATTATGTTAGTTATTTTTTTTTAATTTAATACATTTTATTGAAAACAAAATGCTATGAAATAGCTTTGCCGCGGCAGTTCTCGAGTGCCACATGTCTTTTTTTATTGGCGTATCAGTAACGCTCCAAAAGAAAAGGCTATATATAGCCTTTTCTATTAATTAAAAAAAAATTATGTTAGTTATTTTTTTTTAATTTAATACATTTTATTGAAAACAAAATGCTATGAAATAGCTTTGCCGCGGCAGTTCTCGAGTGCCACATGTCTTTTTTTATTGGCGTATCAGTAACGCTCCAAAAGAAAAGGCTATAGCCTTTTCTATTAATTAAAAAAAAATTATATTAGTTATTTTTTTTTTAATTTAATACATTTTATTGAAAACAAAATGCTATGAAATAGCTTTGCCGCGGCAGTTCTCGAGTGCCACATGTCTTTTTTTATTGGCGTATCAGTAACGCTCCAAAAGAAAAGGCTATAGCCTTTTCTATTAATTAAAAAAAAATTATGTTAGTTATTTTTTTTTAATTTAATACATTTTATTGAAAACAAAATGCTATGAAATAGCTTTGCCGCGGCAGTTCTCGAGTGCCACATGTCTTTTTTTTATTGGCGTATCAGTAACGCTCCAAAAGAAAAGGCTATAGCCTTTTCTATTAATTAAAAAAAAATTATGTTAGTTATTTTTTTTTAATTTAATACATTTTATTGAAAACAAAATGCTATGAAATAGCTTTGCCGCGGCAGTTCTCGAGTGCCACATGTCTTTTTTTATTGGCGTATCAGTAACGCTCCAAAAGAAAAGGCTATAGCCTTTTCTATTAATTAAAAAAAAATTATGTTAGTTATTTTTTTTTAATTTAATACATTTTATTGAAAACAAAATGCTATGAAATAGCTTTGCCGCGGCAGTTCTCGAGTGCCACATGTCTTTTTTTATTGGCGTATCAGTAACGCTCCAAAAGAAAAGGCTATAGCCTTTTCTATTAATTAAAAAAAATTATGTTAGTTATTTTTTTTTAATTTAATACATTTTATTGAAAACAAAATGCTATGAAATAGCTTTGCCGCGGCAGTTCTCGAGTGCCACATGTCTTTTTTTATTGGCGTATCAGTAACGCTCCAAAAGAAAAGGCTATAGCCTTTTCTATTAATTAAAAAAAAATTATGTTAGTTATTTTTTTTTAATTTAATACATTTTATTGAAAACAAAATGCTATGAAATAGCTTTGCCGCGGCAGTTCTCGAGTGCCACATGTCTTTTTTTATTGGCGTATCAGTAACGCTCCAAAAGAAAAGGCTATAGCCTTTTCTATTAATTAAAAAAAAATTATGTTAGTTATTTTTTTTTAATTTAATACATTTTATTGAAAACAAAATGCTATGAAATAGCTTTGCCGCGGCAGTTCTCGAGTGCCACATGTCTTTTTTTTATTGGCGTATCAGTAACGCTCCAAAAGAAAAGGCTATAGCCTTTTCTATTAATTAAAAAAAAATTATGTTAGTTATTTTTTTTTTAATTTAATACATTTTATTGAAAACAAAATGCTATGAAATAGCTTTGCCGCGGCAGTTCTCGAGTGCCACATGTCTTTTTTTATTGGCGCATCAGTAACGCTCCAAAAGAAAAGGCTATAGCCTTTTCTATTAATTAAAAAAAATTATGTTAGTTATTTTTTTTTTAATTTAATACATTTTATTGAAAACAAAATGCTATGAAATAGCTTTGCCGCGGCAGTTCTCGAGTGCCACATGTCTTTTTTTATTGGCGTATCAGTAACGCTCCAAAAGAAAAGGCTATAGCCTTTTCTATTAATTAAAAAAAAATTATGTTAGTTATTTTTTTTTTAATTTAATACATTTTATTGAAAACAAAATGCTATGAAATAGCTTTGCCGCGGCAGTTCTCGAGTGCCACATGTCTTTTTTTATTGGCGTATCAGTAACGCTCCAAAAGAAAAGGCTATAGCCTTTTCTATTAATTAAAAAAAATTATGTTAGTTATTTTTTTTTTAGTTTAATACATTTTATTGAAAACAAAATGCTATGAAATAGCTTTGCCGCGGCAGTTCTCGAGTGCCACATGTCTTTTTTTATTGGCGTATCAGTAACGCTCCAAAAGAAAAGGCTATAGCCTTTTCTATTAATTAAAAAAAAATTATGTTAGTTATTTTTTTTTAATTTAATACATTTTATTGAAAACAAAATGCTATGAAATAGCTTTGCCGCGGCAGTTCTCGAGTGCCACATGTCTTTTTTTATTGGCGTATCAGTAACGCTCCAAAAGAAAAGGCTATAGCCTTTTCTATTAATTAAAAAAAAATTATGTTAGTTATTTTTTTTTAATTTAATACATTTTATTGAAAACAAAATGCTATGAAATAGCTTTGCCGCGGCAGTTCTCGAGTGCCACATGTCTTTTTTTATTGGCGTATCAGTAACGCTCCAAAAGAAAAGGCTATAGCCTTTTCTATTAATTAAAAAAAATTATGTTAGTTATTTTTTTTTAATTTAATACATTTTATTGAAAACAAAATGCTATGAAATAGCTTTGCCGCGGCAGTTCTCGAGTGCCACATGTCTTTTTTTATTGGCGTATCAGTAACGCTCCAAAAGAAAAGGCTATAGCCTTTTCTATTAATTAAAAAAAATTATGTTAGTTATTTTTTTTTAATTTAATACATTTTATTGAAAACAAAATGCTATGAAATAGCTTTGCCGCGGCAGTTCTCGAGTGCCACATGTCTTTTTTTATTGGCGTATCAGTAACGCTCCAAAAGAAAAGGCTATAGCCTTTTCTATTAATTAAAAAAAATTATATTAGTTATTTTTTTTTAATTTAATACATTTTATTGAAAACAAAATGCTATGAAATAGCTTTGCCGCGGCAGTTCTCGAGTGCCACATGTCTTTTTTTATTGGCGTATCAGTAACGCTCCAAAAGAAAAGGCTATAGCCTTTTCTATTAATTAAAAAAAATTATGTTAGTTATTTTTTTTTAATTTAATACATTTTATTGAAAACAAAATGCTATGAAATAGCTTTGCCGCGGCAGTTCTCGAGTGCCACATGTCTTTTTTTATTGGCGTATCAGTAACGCTCCAAAAGAAAAGGCTATAGCCTTTTCTATTAATTAAAAAAAATTATGTTAGTTATTTTTTTTTAATTTAATACATTTTATTGAAAACAAAATGCTATGAAATAGCTTTGCCGCGGCAGTTCTCGAGTGCCACATGTCTTTTTTTATTGGCGTATCAGTAACGCTCCAAAAGAAAAGGCTATAGCCTTTTCTATTAATTAAAAAAAATTATGTTAGTTATTTTTTTTTAATTTAATACATTTTATTGAAAACAAAATGCTATGAAATAGCTTTGCCGCGGCAGTTCTCGAGTGCCACATGTCTTTTTTTATTGGCGTATCAGTAACGCTCCAAAAGAAAAGGCTATAGCCTTTTCTATTAATTAAAAAAAATTATGTTAGTTATTTTTTTTTTAATTTAATACATTTTATTGAAAACAAAATGCTATGAAATAGCTTTGCCGCGGCAGTTCTCGAGTGCCACATGTCTTTTTTTATTGGCGTATCAGTAACGCTCCAAAAGAAAAGGCTATAGCCTTTTCTATTAATTAAAAAAAATTATATTAGTTATTTTTTTTTAATTTAATACATTTTATTGAAAACAAAATGCTATGAAATAGCTTTGCCGCGGCAGTTCTCGAGTGCCACATGTCTTTTTTTATTGGCGTATCAGTAACGCTCCAAAAGAAAAGGCTATAGCCTTTTCTATTAATTAAAAAAAATTATGTTAGTTATTTTTTTTTAATTTAATACATTTTATTGAAAACAAAATGCTATGAAATAGCTTTGCCGCGGCAGTTCTCGAGTGCCACATGTCTTTTTTTATTGGCGTATCAGTAACGCTCCAAAAGAAAAGGCTATAGCCTTTTCTATTAATTAAAAAAAATTATGTTAGTTATTTTTTTTTAATTTAATACATTTTATTGAAAACAAAATGCTATGAAATAGCTTTGCCGCGGCAGTTCTCGAGTGCCACATGTCTTTTTTTATTGGCGTATCAGTAACGCTCCAAAAGAAAAGGCTATAGCCTTTTCTATTAATTAAAAAAAATTATGTTAGTTATTTTTTTTTAATTTAATACATTTTATTGAAAACAAAATGCTATGAAATAGCTTTGCCGCGGCAGTTCTCGAGTGCCACATGTCTTTTTTTATTGGCGTATCAGTAACGCTCCAAAAGAAAAGGCTATAGCCTTTTCTATTAATTAAAAAAAATTATGTTAGTTATTTTTTTTTAATTTAATACATTTTATTGAAAACAAAATGCTATGAAATAGCTTTGCCGCGGCAGTTCTCGAGTGCCACATGTCTTTTTTTATTGGCGTATCAGTAACGCTCCAAAAGAAAAGGCTATAGCCTTTTCTATTAATTAAAAAAAATTATGTTAGTTATTTTTTTTTAATTTAATACATTTTATTGAAAACAAAATGCTATGAAATAGCTTTGCCGCGGCAGTTCTCGAGTGCCACATGTCTTTTTTTATTGGCGTATCAGTAACGCTCCAAAAGAAAAGGCTATAGCCTTTTCTATTAATTAAAAAAAATTATGTTAGTTATTTTTTTTTAATTTAATACATTTTATTGAAAACAAAATGCTATGAAATAGCTTTGCCGCGGCAGTTCTCGAGTGCCACATGTCTTTTTTTATTGGCGTATCAGTAACGCTCCAAAAGAAAAGGCTATAGCCTTTTCTATTAATTAAAAAAAATTATGTTAGTTATTTTTTTTTAATTTAATACATTTTATTGAAAACAAAATGCTAAGAAATAGCTTTGCCGCGGCAGTTCTCGAGTGCCACATGTCTTTTTTTATTGGCGTATCAGTAACGCTCCAAAAGAAAAGGCTATTAGCCTTTTCTATTAATTAAAAAAAATTATGTTAGTTATTTTTTTTTAATTTAATACATTTTATTGAAAACAAAATGCTATGAAATAGCTTTGCCGCGGCAGTTCTCGAGTGCCACATGTCTTTTTTTATTGGCGTATCAGTAACGCTCCAAAAGAAAAGGCTATAGCCTTTTCAAAATTAAAAAAAATTATGTTAGTTATTTTTTTTTAATTTAATACATTTTATTGAAAACAAAATGCTATGAAATAGCTTTGCCGCGGCAGTTCTCGAGTGCCACA
>CATQFJ010000195.1:0-52946 GCA_956483585.1 Gymnocheta viridis
ACATTTTATTGAAAACAAAATGCTATGTAATAGCTTTGCCTCGGCAGTTCTCGAGTGCCACATGTCTTTTTTTATTGGCGTATCAGTAACGCTCAAAAAGAAAAGGCTATAGCCTTTTCTATTAATTAAAAAAAATTATGTTAGTTATTTTTTTTTAATTTAATACATTTTATTGAAAACAAAATGCTATGTAATAGCTTTGCCTCGGCAGTTCTCGAGTGCCACATGTCTTTTTTTATTGGTGTATCAGTAACGCTCAAAAAGAAAAGGCTATAGCCTTTTCTATTAATTAAAAAAAATTATGTTAGTTATTTTTTTTTAATTTAATACATTTTATTGAAAACAAAATGCTATGTAATAGCTTTGCCTCGGCAGTTCTCGAGTGCCACATGTCTTTTTTTATTGGCGTATCAGTAACGCTCAAAAAGAAAAGGCTATAGCCTTTTCTATTAATTAAAAAAAATTATGTTAGTTATTTTTTTTTAATTTAATACATTTTATTGAAAACAAAATGCTATGTAATAGCTTTGCCTCGGCAGTTCTCGAGTGCCACATGTCTTTTTTTATTGGTGTATCAGTAACGCTCAAAAAGAAAAGGCTATAGCCTTTTCTATTAATTAAAAAAAATTATGTTAGTTATTTTTTTTTAATTTAATACATTTTATTGAAAACAAAATGCTATGTAATAGCTTTGCCTCGGCAGTTCTCGAGTGCCACATGTCTTTTTTTATTGGCGTATCAGTAACGCTCAAAAAGAAAAGGCTATAGCCTTTTCTATTAATTAAAAAAAATTATGTTAGTTATTTTTTTTTAATTTAATACATTTTATTGAAAACAAAATGCTATGTAATAGCTTTGCCTCGGCAGTTCTCGAGTGCCACATGTCTTTTTTTATTGGTGTATCAGTAACGCTCAAAAAGAAAAGGCTATAGCCTTTTCTATTAATTAAAAAAAATTATGTTAGTTATTTTTTTTTAATTTAATACATTTTATTGAAAACAAAATGCTATGTAATAGCTTTGCCTCGGCAGTTCTCGAGTGCCACATGTCTTTTTTTATTGGCGTATCAGTAACGCTCAAAAAGAAAAGGCTATAGCCTTTTCTATTAATTAAAAAAAATTATGTTAGTTATTTTTTTTTAATTTAATACATTTTATTGAAAACAAAATGCTATGTAATAGCTTTGCCTCGGCAGTTCTCGAGTGCCACATGTCTTTTTTTATTGGCGTATCAGTAACGCTCAAAAAGAAAAGGCTATAGCCTTTTCTATTAATTAAAAAAAATTATGTTAGTTATTTTTTTTTAATTTAATACATTTTATTGAAAACAAAATGCTATGTAATAGCTTTGCCTCGGCAGTTCTCGAGTGCCACATGTCTTTTTTTATTGGCGTATCAGTAACGCTCAAAAAGAAAAGGCTATAGCCTTTTCTATTAATTAAAAAAAATTATGTTAGTTATTTTTTTTTAATTTAATACATTTTATTGAAAACAAAATGCTATGTAATAGCTTTGCCTCGGCAGTTCTCGAGTGCCACATGTCTTTTTTTATTGGCGTATCAGTAACGCTCAAAAAGAAAAGGCTATAGCCTTTTCTATTAATTAAAAAAAATTATGTTAGTTATTTTTTTTTAATTTAATACATTTTATTGAAAACAAAATGCTATGTAATAGCTTTGCCTCGGCAGTTCTCGAGTGCCACATGTCTTTTTTTATTGGCGTATCAGTAACGCTCAAAAAGAAAAGGCTATAGCCTTTTCTATTAATTAAAAAAAATTATGTTAGTTATTTTTTTTTAATTTAATACATTTTATTGAAAACAAAATGCTATGTAATAGCTTTGCCTCGGCAGTTCTCGAGTGCCACATGTCTTTTTTTATTGGCGTATCAGTAACGCTCAAAAAGAAAAGGCTATAGCCTTTTCTATTAATTAAAAAAAATTATGTTAGTTATTTTTTTTTAATTTAATACATTTTATTGAAAACAAAATGCTATGTAATAGCTTTGCCTCGGCAGTTCTCGAGTGCCACATGTCTTTTTTTATTGGCGTATCAGTAACGCTCCAAAAGAAAAGGCTATAGCCTTTTCTATTAATTAAAAAAAATTATGTTAGTTATTTTTTTTAATTTAATACATTTTATTGAAAACAAAATGCTATGTAATAGCTTTGCCGCGGCAGTTCTCGAGTGCCACATGTCTTTTTTTATTGGCGTATCAGTAACGCTCCAAAAGAAAAGGCTATAGCCTTTTCTATTAATTAAAAAAAATTATGTTAGTTATTTTTTTTAATTTAATACATTTTATTGAAAACAAAATGCTATGTAATAGCTTTGCCGCGGCAGTTCTCGAGTGCCACATGTCTTTTTTTATTGGCGTATCAGTAACGCTCCAAAAGAAAAGGCTATATAGCCTTTTCTATTAATTAAAAAAAATTATGTTAGTTATTTTTTTTAATTTAATACATTTTATTGAAAACAAAATGCTATGTAATAGCTTTGCCGTGGCAGTTCTCGAGTGCCACATGTCGTTTTTTATTGGCGTATCAGTAACGCTCCAAAAGAAAAGGCTATAGCCTTTTCTATTAATTAAAAAAAATTATGTTAGTTCTTTTTTTTAATTTAATACATTTTATTGAAAACAAAATGCTATGGAATAGCTTTGCCGCGGCAGTTCTCGAGTGCCACATGTCTTTTTTTATTGGCGTATCAGTAACGCTCCAAAAGAAAAGGCTATAGCCTTTTCTATTAATTAAAAAAAATTATGTTAGTTATTTTTTTTAATTTAATACATTTTATTGAAAACAAAATGCTATGTAATAGCTTTGCCGCGGCAGTTCTCGAGTGCCACATGTCTTTTTTTATTGGCGTATCAGTAACGCTCCAAAAGAAAAGGCTATATATAGCCTTTTCTATTAATTAAAAAAAATTATGTTAGTTATTTTTTTTAATTTAATACATTTTATTGAAAACAAAATGCTATGTAATAGCTTTGCCGCGGCAGTTCTCGAGTGCCACATGTCTTTTTTTATTGGCGTATCAGTAACGCTCCAAAAGAAAAGGCTATAGCCTTTTCTATTAATTAAAAAAAATTATGTTAGTTATTTTTTTTAATTTAATACATTTTATTGAAAACAAAATGCTATGTAATAGCTTTGCCGCGGCAGTTCTCGAGTGCCACATGTCTTTTTTTATTGGAGTATCAGTAACGCTCCAAAAGAAAAGGCTATAGCCTTTTCTATTAATTAAAAAAAATTATGTTAGTTATTTTTTTTAATTTAATACATTTTATTGAAAACAAAATGCTATGTAATAGCTTTGCCGCGGCAGTTCTCGAGTGCCACATGTCTTTTTTTATTGGCGTATCAGTAACGCTCCAAAAGAAAAGGCTATATAGCCTTTTCTATTAATTAAAAAAAATTATGTTAGTTATTTTTTTTAATTTAATACATTTTATTGAAAACAAAATGCTATGTAATAGCTTTGCCGCGGCAGTTCTCGAGTGCCACATGTCTTTTTTTATTGGCGTATCAGTAACGCTCCAAAAGAAAAGGCTATAGCCTTTTCTATTAATTAAAAAAAATTATGTTAGTTATTTTTTTTAATTTAATACATTTTATTGAAAACAAAATGCTATGTAATAGCTTTGCCGCGGCAGTTCTCGAGTGCCACATGTCTTTTTTTATTGGCGTATCAGTAACGCTCCAAAAGAAAAGGCTATAGCCTTTTCTATTAATTAAAAAAAATTATGTTAGTTATTTTTTTTAATTTAATACATTTTATTGAAAACAAAATGCTATGTAATAGCTTTGCCGCGGCAGTTCTCGAGTGCCACATGTCTTTTTTTATTGGCGTATCAGTAACGCTCCAAAAGAAAAGGCTATATAGCCTTTTCTATTAATTAAAAAAAATTATGTTAGTTATTTTTTTTAATTTAATACATTTTATTGAAAACAAAATGCTATGTAATAGCTTTGCCGCGGCAGTTCTCGAGTGCCACATGTCTTTTTTTATTGGCGTATCAGTAACGCTCCAAAAGAAAAGGCTATAGCCTTTTCTATTAATTAAAAAAAATTATGTTAGTTATTTTTTTTAATTTAATACATTTTATTGAAAACAAAATGCTATGTAATAGCTTTGCCGCGGCAGTTCTCGAGTGCCACATGTCTTTTTTTATTGGCGTATCAGTAACGCTCCAAAAGAAAAGGCTATATAGCCTTTTCTATTAATTAAAAAAAATTATGTTAGTTATTTTTTTTAATTTAATACATTTTATTGAAAACAAAATGCTATGTAATAGCTTTGCCGCGGCAGTTCTCGAGTGCCACATGTCTTTTTTTATTGGCGTATCAGTAACGCTCCAAAAGAAAAGGCTATAGCCTTTTCTATTAATTAAAAAAAATTATGTTAGTTATTTTTTTTAATTTAATACATTTTATTGAAAACAAAATGCTATGTAATAGCTTTGCCGCGGCAGTTCTCGAGTGCCACATGTCTTTTTTTATTGGAGTATCAGTAACGCTCCAAAAGAAAAGGCTATAGCCTTTTCTATTAATTAAAAAAAATTATGTTAGTTATTTTTTTTAATTTAATACATTTTATTGAAAACAAAATGCTATGTAATAGCTTTGCCGCGGCAGTTCTCGAGTGCCACATGTCTTTTTTTATTGGCGTATCAGTAACGCTCCAAAAGAAAAGGCTATATAGCCTTTTCTATTAATTAAAAAAAATTATGTTAGTTATTTTTTTTAATTTAATACATTTTATTGAAAACAAAATGCTATGTAATAGCTTTGCCGCGGCAGTTCTCGAGTGCCACATGTCTTTTTTTATTGGCGTATCAGTAACGCTCCAAAAGAAAAGGCTATAGCCTTTTCTATTAATTAAAAAAAATTATGTTAGTTATTTTTTTAATTTAATACATTTTATTGAAAACAAAATGCTATGTAATAGCTTTGCCGCGGCAGTTCTCGAGTGCCACATGTCTTTTTTTATTGGCGTATCAGTAACGCTCCAAAAGAAAAGGCTATATAGCCTTTTCTATTAATTAAAAAAAATTATGTTAGTTATTTTTTTTAATTTAATACATTTTATTGAAAACAAAATGCTATGTAATAGCTTTGCCGTGGCAGTTCTCGAGTGCCACATGTCGTTTTTTATTGGCGTATCAGTAACGCTCCAAAAGAAAAGGCTATAGCCTTTTCTATTAATTAAAAAAAATTATGTTAGTTCTTTTTTTTAATTTAATACATTTTATTGAAAACAAAATGCTATGGAATAGCTTTGCCGCGGCAGTTCTCGAGTGCCACATGTCTTTTTTTATTGGCGTATCAGTAACGCTCCAAAAGAAAAGGCTATAGCCTTTTCTATTAATTAAAAAAAATTATGTTAGTTATTTTTTTTAATTTAATACATTTTATTGAAAACAAAATGCTATGTAATAGCTTTGCCGCGGCAGTTCTCGAGTGCCACATGTCTTTTTTTATTGGCTTATCAGTAACGCTCCAAAAGAAAAGGCTATAGCCTTTTCTATTAATTAAAAAAAATTATGTTAGTTATTTTTTTTAATTTAATACATTTTATTGAAAACAAAATGCTATGTAATAGCTTTGCCGCGGCAGTTCTCGAGTGCCACATGTCTTTTTTTATTGGAGTATCAGTAACGCTCCAAAAGAAAAGGCTATAGCCTTTTCTATTAATTAAAAAAAATTATGTTAGTTATTTTTTTTAATTTAATACATTTTATTGAAAACAAAATGCTATGTAATAGCTTTGCCGCGGCAGTTCTCGAGTGCCACATGTCTTTTTTTATTGGCGTATCAGTAACGCTCCAAAAGAAAAGGCTATAGCCTTTTCTATTAATTAAAAAAAATTATGTTAGTTCTTTTTTTTAATTTAATACATTTTATTGAAAACAAAATGCTATGTAATAGCTTTGCCGTGGCAGTTCTCGAGTGCCACATGTCGTTTTTTATTGGCGTATCAGTAACGCTCCAAAAGAAAAGGCTATAGCCTTTTCTATTAATTAAAAAAAATTATGTTAGTTCTTTTTTTTAATTTAATACATTTTATTGAAAACAAAATGCTATGGAATAGCTTTGCCGCGGCAGTTCTCGAGTGCCACATGTCTTTTTTTATTGGCGTATCAGTAACGCTCCAAAAGAAAAGGCTATAGCCTTTTCTATTAATTAAAAAAAATTATGTTAGTTATTTTTTTTAATTTAATACATTTTATTGAAAACAAAATGCTATGTAATAGCTTTGCCGCGGCAGTTCTCGAGTGCCACATGTCTTTTTTTATTGGCTTATCAGTAACGCTCCAAAAGAAAAGGCTATAGCCTTTTCTATTAATTAAAAAAAATTATGTTAGTTATTTTTTTTAATTTAATACATTTTATTGAAAACAAAATGCTATGTAATAGCTTTGCCGTGGCAGTTCTCGAGTGCCACATGTCGTTTTTTATTGGCGTATCAGTAACGCTCCAAAAGAAAAGGCTATAGCCTTTTCTATTAATTAAAAAAAAATATGTTAGTTCTTTTTTTTAATTTAATACATTTTATTGAAAACAAAATGCTATGTAATAGCTTTGCCGTGGCAGTTCTCGAGTGCCACATGTCGTTTTTTATTGGCGTATCAGTAACGCTCCAAAAGAAAAGGCTATAGCCTTTTCTATTAATTAAAAAAAATTATGTTAGTTCTTTTTTTTAATTTAATACATTTTATTGAAAACAAAATGCTATGGAATAGCTTTGCCGCGGCAGTTCTCGAGTGCCACATGTCTTTTTTTATTGGCGTATCAGTAACGCTCCAAAAGAAAAGGCTATAGCCTTTTCTATTAATTAAAAAAAATTATGTTAGTTCTTTTTTTTAATTTAATACATTTTATTGAAAACAAAATGCTATGTAATAGCTTTGCCGTGGCAGTTCTCGAGTGCCACATGTCGTTTTTTATTGGCGTATCAGTAACGCTCCAAAAGAAAAGGCTATAGCCTTTTCTATTAATTAAAAAAATTATGTTAGTTATTTTTTTTAATTTAATACATTTTATTGAAAACAAAATGCTATGGAATAGCTTTGCCGCGGCAGTTCTCGAGTGCCACATGTCTTTTTTTATTGGCGTATCAGTAACGCTCCAAAAGAAAAGGCTATAGCCTTTTCTATTAATTAAAAAAAATTATGTTAGTTCTTTTTTTTAATTTAATACATTTTATTGAAAACAAAATGCTATGGAATAGCTTTGCCGCGGCAGTTCTCGAGTGCCACATGTCTTTTTTTATTGGCGTATCAGTAACGCTCCAAAAGAAAAGGCTATAGCCTTTTCTATTAATTAAAAAAATTATGTTAGTTATTTTTTTTAATTTAATACATTTTATTGAAAACAAAATGCTATGTAATAGCTTTGCCGCGGCAGTTCTCGAGTGCCACATGTCTTTTTTTATTGGCTTATCAGTAACGCTCCAAAAGAAAAGGCTATAGCCTTTTCTATTAATTAAAAAAAATTATGTTAGTTATTTTTTTTAATTTAATACATTATATTGAAAACAAAATGCTATGTAATAGCTTTGCCGCGGCAGTTCTCGAGTGCCACATGTCTTTTTTTATTGGCTTATCAGTAACGCTCCAAAAGAAAAGGCTATAGCCTTTTCTATTAATTAAAAAAAATTATGTTAGTTATTTTTTTTAATTTAATACATTTTATTGAAAACAAAATGCTATGGAATAGCTTTGCCGCGGCAGTTCTCGAGTGCCACATGTCTTTTTTTATTGGCGTATCAGTAACGCTCCAAAAGAAAAGGCTATAGCCTTTTCTATTAATTAAAAAAAATTATGTTAGTTATTTTTTTTAATTTAATACATTATATTGAAAACAAAATGCTATGTAATAGCTTTGCCGCGGCAGTTCTCGAGTGCCACATGTCTTTTTTTATTGGCTTATCAGTAACGCTCCAAAAGAAAAGGCTATAGCCTTTTCTATTAATTAAAAAAAATTATGTTAGTTCTTTTTTTTAATTTAATACATTTTATTGCAAACAAAATGCTATGGAATAGCTTTGCCGCGGCAGTTCTCGAGTGCCACATGTCTTTTTTTATTGGCTTATCAGTAACGCTCCAAAAGAAAAGGCTATAGCCTTTTCTATTAATTAAAAAAAATTATGTTAGTTATTTTTTTTAATTTAATACATTATATTGAAAACAAAATGCTATGTAATAGCTTTGCCGCGGCAGTTCTCGAGTGCCACATGTCTTTTTTTATTGGCTTATCAGTAACGCTCCAAAAGAAAAGGCTATAGCCTTTTCTATTAATTAAAAAAAATTATGTTAGTTCTTTTTTTTAATTTAATACATTTTATTGAAAACAAAATGCTATGGAATAGCTTTGCCGCGGCAGTTCTCGAGTGCCACATGTCTTTTTTTATTGGCTTATCAGTAACGCTCCAAAAGAAAAGGCTATAGCCTTTTCTATTAATTAAAAAAAATTATGTTAGTTCTTTTTTTTAATTTAATACATTTTATTGAAAACAAAATGCTATGTAATAGCTTTGCCGCGGCAGTTCTCGAGTGCCACATGTCTTTTTTTATTGGCTTATCAGTAACGCTCCAAAAGAAAAGGCTATAGCCTTTTCTATTAATTAAAAAAAATTATGTTAGTTATTTTTTTTTAATTTAATACATTTTATTGAAAACAAAATGCTATGTAATAGCTTTGCCGCGGCAGTTCTCGAGTGCCACATGTCTTTTTTTATTGGCTTATCAGTAACGCTCCAAAAGAAAAGGCTATAGCCTTTTCTATTAATTAAAAAAAATTATGTTAGTTATTTTTTTTAATTTAATACATTATATTGAAAACAAAATGCTATGTAATAGCTTTGCCGCGGCAGTTCTCGAGTGCCACATGTCTTTTTTTATTGGCTTATCAGTAACGCTCCAAAAGAAAAGGCTATAGCCTTTTCTATTAATTAAAAAAAAATTATGTTAGTTCTTTTTTTTAATTTAATACATTTTATTGAAAACAAAATGCTATGGAATAGCTTTGCCGCGGCAGTTCTCGAGTGCCACATGTCTTTTTTTATTGGCTTATCAGTAACGCTCCAAAAGAAAAGGTTATAGCCTTTTCTATTAATTAAAAAAAATTATGTTAGTTATTTTTTTTAATTTAATACATTTTATTGAAAACAAAATGCTATGGAATAGCTTTGCCGCGGCAGTTCTCGAGTGCCACATGTCTTTTTTTATTGGCGTATCAGTAACGCTCCAAAAGAAAAGGCTATAGCCTTTTCTATTAATTAAAAAAAATTATGTTAGTTATTTTTTTTAATTTAATACATTTTATTGAAAACAAAATGCTATGTAATAGCTTTGCCGCGGCAGTTCTCGAGTGCCACATGTCTTTTTTTATTGGCTTATCAGTAACGCTCCAAAAGAAAAGGTTATAGCCTTTTCTATTAATTAAAAAAAATTATGTTAGTTATTTTTTTTAATTTAATACATTTTATTGAAAACAAAATGCTATGGAATAGCTTTGCCGCGGCAGTTCTCGAGTGCCACATGTCTTTTTTTATTGGCGTATCAGTAACGCTCCAAAAGAAAAGGCTATAGCCTTTTCTATTAATTAAAAAAAATTATGTTAGTTATTTTTTTTAATTTAATACATTTTATTGAAAACAAAATGCTATGTAATAGCTTTGCCGCGGCAGTTCTCGAGTGCCACATGTCTTTTTTTATTGGCTTATCAGTAACGCTCCAAAAGAAAAGGCTATAGCCTTTTCTATTAATTAAAAAAAATTATGTTAGTTATTTTTTTTAATTTAATACATTATATTGAAAACAAAATGCTATGTAATAGCTTTGCCGCGGCAGTTCTCGAGTGCCACATGTCTTTTTTTATTGGCTTATCAGTAACGCTCCAAAAGAAAAGGCTATATATAGCCTTTTCTATTAATTAAAAAAAATTATGTTAGTTCTTTTTTTTAATTTAATACATTTTATTGAAAACAAAATGCTATGTAATAGCTTTGCCGCGGCAGTTCTCGAGTGCCACATGTCTTTTTTTATTGGCTTATCAGTAACGCTCCAAAAGAAAAGGCTATAGCCTTTTCTATTAATTAAAAAAAATTATGTTAGTTATTTTTTTTAATTTAATACATTTTATTGAAAACAAAATGCTATGTAATAGCTTTGCCGCGGCAGTTCTCGAGTGCCACATGTCTTTTTTTATTGGCTTATCAGTAACGCTCCAAAAGAAAAGGTTATAGCCTTTTCTATTAATTAAAAAAAATTATGTTAGTTATTTTTTTTAATTTAATACATTTTATTGAAAACAAAATGCTATGGAATAGCTTTGCCGCGGCAGTTCTCGAGTGCCACATGTCTTTTTTTATTGGCTTATCAGTAACGTTTTCTATTAATTAAAAAAAATTATGTTAGTTATTTTTTTTAATTTAATACATTTTATTGAAAACAAAATGCTATGGAATAGCTTTGCCGCGGCAGTTCTCGAGTGCCACATGTCTTTTTTTATTGGCTTATCAGTAACGTTTTCTATTAATTAAAAAAAATTATGTTAGTTATTTTTTTTAATTTAATACATTTTATTGAAAACAAAATGCTATGGAATAGCTTTGCCGCGGCAGTTCTCGAGTGCCACATGTCTTTTTTTATTGGCTTATCAGTAACGTTTTCTATTAATTAAAAAAAATTATGTTAGTTATTTTTTTTAATTTAATACATTTTATTGAAAACAAAATGCTATGGAATAGCTTTGCCGCGGCAGTTCTCGAGTGCCACATGTCTTTTTTTATTGGCTTATCAGTAACGCTCCAAAAGAAAAGGCTATAGCCTTTTCTATTAATTAAAAAAAATTATGTTAGTTCTTTTTTTTAATTTAATACATTTTATTGAAAACAAAATGCTATGGAATAGCTTTGCCGCGGCAGTTCTCGAGTGCCACATGTCTTTTTTTATTGGCGTATCGGTAACGCTCCAAAAGAAAAGGCTATAGCCTTTTCTATTAATTAAAAAAAATTATGTTAGTTATTTTTTTTAATTTAATACATTTTATTGAAAACAAAATGCTATGTAATAGCTTTGCCGCGGCAGTTCTCGAGTGCCACATGTCTTTTTTTATTGGCTTATCAGTAACGCTCCAAAAGAAAAGGCTATAGCCTTTTCTATTAATTAAAGAAAATTATGTTAGTTATTTTTTTTAATTTAATACATTTTATTGAAAACAAAATGCTATGTAATAGCTTTGCCGCGGCAGTTCTCGAGTGCCACATGTCGTTTTTTATTGGCGTATCAGTAACGCTCCAAAAGAAAAGGCTATAGCCTTTTCTATTAATTAAAAAAAATTATGTTAGTTATTTTTTTTAATTTAATACATTTTATTGAAAACAAAATGCTATGTAATAGCTTTGCCGTGGCAGTTCTCGAGTGCCATATGTCGTTTTTTATTGGCGTATCAGTAACGCTCCAAAAGAAAAGGCTATAGCCATTTCTATTAATTAAAAAAATTATGTTAGTTCTTTTTTTAATTTAATACATTTTATTGAAAACAAAATGCTATGGAATAGCTTTGCCGTGGCAGTTCTCGAGTGCCACATGTCGTTTTTTATTGGCGTATCAGTAACGCTCCAAAAGAAAAGGCTATAGCCATTTCTATTAATTAAAAAAAATTATGTTAGTTATTTTTTTTAATTTAATACATTTTATTGAAAACAAAATGCTATGGAATAGCTTTGCCGTGGCAGTTCTCGAGTGCCACATGTCGTTTTTTATTGGCGTATCAGTAACGCTCCAAAAGAAAAGGCTATAGCCTTTTCTATTAATTAAAAAAAATTATGTTAGTTATTTTTTTTAATTTAATACATTTTATTGAAAACAAAATGCTATGTAATAGCTTTGCCGCGGCAGTTCTCGAGTGTCACATGTCTTTTTTTATTGGCGTATCAGTAACGCTCCAAAAGAAAAGGCTATAGCCTTTTCTATTAATTAAAAAAAATTATGTTAGTTATTTTTTTTAATTTAATACATTTTATTGAAAACAAAATGCTATGTAATAGCTTTGCCGCGGCAGTTCTCGAGTGTCACATGTCTTTTTTTATTGGCGTATCAGTAACGCTCCAAAAGAAAAGGCTATAGCCTTTTCTATTAATTAAAAAAAATTATGTTAGTTCTTTTTTTTAATTTAATACATTTTATTGAAAACAAAATGCTATGGAATAGCTTTGCCGCGGCAGTTCTCGAGTGCCACATGTCTTTTTTTATTGGCGTATCAGTAACGCTCCAAAAGAAAAGGCTATAGCCTTTTCTATTAATTAAAAAAAATTATGTTAGTTATTTTTTTTAATTTAATACATTTTATTGAAAACAAAATGCTATGGAATAGCTTTGCCGCGGCAGTTCTCGAGTGCCACATGTCTTTTTTTATTGGCTTATCAGTAACGCTCCAAAAGAAAAGGCTATAGCCTTTTCTATTAATTAAAAAAAATTATGTTAGTTCTTTTTTTTAATTTAATACATTTTATTGAAAACAAAATGCTATGGAATAGCTTTGCCGCGGCAGTTCTCGAGTGCCACATGTCTTTTTTTATTGGCTTATCAGTAACGCTCCAAAAGAAAAGGCTATAGCCTTTTCTATTAATTAAAAAAAATTATGTTAGTTCTTTTTTTTAATTTAATACATTTTATTGAAAACAAAATGCTATGGAATAGCTTTGCCGCGGCAGTTCTCGAGTGCCACATGTCTTTTTTTATTGGCTTATCAGTAACGCTCCAAAAGAAAAGGCTATAGCCTTTTCTATTAATTAAAAAAAATTATGTTAGTTCTTTTTTTTAATTTAATACATTTTATTGAAAACAAAATGCTATGGAATAGCTTTGCCGCGGCAGTTCTCGAGTGCCACATGTCTTTTTTTATTGGCTTATCAGTAACGCTCCAAAAGAAAAGGCTATAGCCTTTTCTATTAATTAAAAAAAATTATGTTAGTTCTTTTTTTTAATTTAATACATTTTATTGAAAACAAAATGCTATGGAATAGCTTTGCCGCGGCAGTTCTCGAGTGCCACATGTCTTTTTTTATTGGCTTATCAGTAACGCTCCAAAAGAAAAGGCTATAGCCTTTTCTATTAATTAAAAAAAATTATGTTAGTTCTTTTTTTTAATTTAATACATTTTATTGAAAACAAAATGCTATGGAATAGCTTTGCCGCGGCAGTTCTCGAGTGCCACATGTCTTTTTTTATTGGCTTATCAGTAACGCTCCAAAAGAAAAGGCTATAGCCTTTTCTATTAATTAAAAAAAATTATGTTAGTTCTTTTTTTTAATTTAATACATTTTATTGAAAACAAAATGCTATGGAATAGCTTTGCCGCGGCAGTTCTCGAGTGCCACATGTCTTTTTTTATTGGCTTATCAGTAACGCTCCAAAAGAAAAGGCTATAGCCTTTTCTATTAATTAAAAAAAATTATGTTAGTTCTTTTTTTTAATTTAATACATTTTATTGAAAACAAAATGCTATGGAATAGCTTTGCCGCGGCAGTTCTCGAGTGCCACATGTCTTTTTTTATTGGCTTATCAGTAACGCTCCAAAAGAAAAGGCTATAGCCTTTTCTATTAATTAAAAAAAATTATGTTAGTTCTTTTTTTTAATTTAATACATTTTATTGAAAACAAAATGCTATGGAATAGCTTTGCCGCGGCAGTTCTCGAGTGCCACATGTCTTTTTTTATTGGCTTATCAGTAACGCTCCAAAAGAAAAGGCTATAGCCTTTTCTATTAATTAAAAAAAATTATGTTAGTTCTTTTTTTTAATTTAATACATTTTATTGAAAACAAAATGCTATGGAATAGCTTTGCCGCGGCAGTTCTCGAGTGCCACATGTCTTTTTTTATTGGCTTATCAGTAACGCTCCAAAAGAAAAGGCTATAGCCTTTTCTATTAATTAAAAAAAATTATGTTAGTTCTTTTTTTTAATTTAATACATTTTATTGAAAACAAAATGCTATGGAATAGCTTTGCCGCGGCAGTTCTCGAGTGCCACATGTCTTTTTTTATTGGCTTATCAGTAACGCTCCAAAAGAAAAGGCTATAGCCTTTTCTATTAATTAAAAAAAATTATGTTAGTTATTTTTTTTAATTTAATACATTTTATTGAAAACAAAATGCTATGTAATAGCTTTGCCGCGGCAGTTCTCGAGTGCCACATGTCGTTTTTTATTGGCGTATCAGTAACGCTCCAAAAGAAAAGGCTATAGCCTTTTCTATTAATTAAAAAAAATTATGTTAGTTATTTTTTTTAATTTAATACATTTTATTGAAAACAAAATGCTATGGAATAGCTTTGCCGCGGCAGTTCTCGAGTGCCACATGTCTTTTTTTATTGGCGTAGCAGTAACGCTCCAAAAGAAAAGGCTATAGCCTTTTCTATTAATTAAAAAAAATTATGTTAGTTATTTTTTTTAATTTAATACATTTTATTGAAAACAAAATGCTATGTAATAGCTTTGCCGCGGCAGTTCTCGAGTGCCACATGTCCTTTTTTATTGGCTTATCAGTAACGCTCCAAAAGAAAAGGCTATAGCCTTTTCTATTAATTAAAAAAAGATTATGTTAGTTATTTTTTTTAATTTAATACATTTTATTGAAAACAAAATGCTATGTAATAGCTTTGCCGTGGCAGTTCTCGAGTGCCACATGTCGTTTTTTATTGGCGTATCAGTAACGCTCCAAAAGAAAAGGCTATAGCCATTCTATTAATTAAAAAAATTATGTTAGTTCTTTTTTTAATTTAATACATTTTATTGAAAACAAAATGCTATGTAATAGCTTTGCCGCGGCAGTTCTCGAGTGTCACATGTCTTTTTTTATTGGCGTATCAGTAACGCTCCAAAAGAAAAGGCTATAGCCTTTTCTATTAATTAAAAAAAATTATGTTAGTTATTTTTTTTAATTTAATACATTTTATTGAAAACAAAATGCTATGTAATAGCTTTGCCGCGGCAGTTCTCGAGTGCCACATGTCTTTTTTTATTGGCGTATCAGTAACGCTCCAAAAGAAAAGGCTATAGCCTTTTCTATTAATTAAAAAAAATTATGTTAGTTATTTTTTTTAATTTAATACATTTTATTGAAAACAAAATGCTATGTAATAGCTTTGACGCGGCAGTTCTCGAGTGCCACATGTCTTTTTTTATTGGCGTATCAGTAACGCTCCAAAAGAAAAGGCTATAGACTTTTCTATTAATTAAAAAAAATTATGTTAGTTATTTTTTTAATTTAATACATTTTATTGAAAACAAAATGCTATGTAATAGCTTTGCCGCGGCAGTTCTCGAGTGCCACATGTCTTTTTTTATTGGCGTATCAGTAACGCTCCAAAAGAAAAGGCTATAGCCTTTTCTATTAATTAAAAAAAATTATGTTAGTTATTTTTTTTAATTTAATACATTTTATTGAAAACAAAATGCTATGTAATAGCTTTGCCGCGGCAGTTCTCGAGTGCCACATGTCTTTTTTTATTGGCGTATCAGTAACGCTCCAAAAGAAAAGGCTATAGCCTTTTCTATTAATTAAAAAAAATTATGTTAGTTATTTTTTTTAATTTAATACATTTTATTGAAAACAAAATGCTATGTAATAGCTTTGCCGCGGCAGTTCTCGAGTGCCACATGTCGTTTTTTATTGGCGTATCAGTAACGCTCCAAAAGAAAAGGCTATAGCCTTTTCTATTAATTAAAAAAAATTATGTTAGTTATTTTTTTTAATTTAATACATTTTATTGAAAACAAAATGCTATGGAATAGCTTTGCCGCGGCAGTTCTCGAGTGCCACATGTCTTTTTTTATTGGCGTAGCAGTAACGCTCCAAAAGAAAAGGCTATAGCCTTTTCTATTAATTAAAAAAAATTATGTTAGTTATTTTTTTTAATTTAATACATTTTATTGAAAACAAAATGCTATGTAATAGCTTTGCCGCGGCAGTTCTCGAGTGCCACATGTCCTTTTTTATTGGCTTATCAGTAACGCTCCAAAAGAAAAGGCTATAGCCTTTTCTATTAATTAAAAAAAATTATGTTAGTTATTTTTTTTAATTTAATACATTTTATTGAAAACAAAATGCTATGTAATAGCTTTGCCGTGGCAGTTCTCGAGTGCCACATGTCGTTTTTTATTGGCGTATCAGTAACGCTCCAAAAGAAAAGGCTATAGCCATTTCTATTAATTAAAAAAATTATGTTAGTTCTTTTTTTAATTTAATACATTTTATTGAAAACAAAATGCTATGTAATAGCTTTGCCGCGGCAGTTCTCGAGTGTCACATGTCTTTTTTTATTGGCGTATCAGTAACGCTCCAAAAGAAAAGGCTATAGCCTTTTCTATTAATTAAAAAAAATTATGTTAGTTATTTTTTTTAATTTAATACATTTTATTGAAAACAAAATGCTATGTAATAGCTTTGCCGCGGCAGTTCTCGAGTGCCACATGTCTTTTTTTATTGGCGTATCAGTAACGCTCCAAAAGAAAAGGCTATAGCCTTTTCTATTAATTAAAAAAAATTATGTTAGTTATTTTTTTTTAATTTAATACATTTTATTGAAAACAAAATGCTATGTAATAGCTTTGACGCGGCAGTTCTCGAGTGCCACATGTCTTTTTTTATTGGCGTATC
Organism: Gymnocheta viridis; assembly: GCA_956483585.1. Classification (NCBI taxonomy): domain Eukaryota; kingdom Metazoa; phylum Arthropoda; class Insecta; order Diptera; family Tachinidae; genus Gymnocheta; species Gymnocheta viridis. The sequence goes on from CATQFJ010000195.1 coordinate 16,667, forward strand.
AGTAACGCTCCAAAAGAAAAGGCTATAGACTTTTCTATTAATTAAAAAAAATTATGTTAGTTATTTTTTTAATTTAATACATTTTATTGAAAACAAAATGCTATGTAATAGCTTTGCCGCGGCAGTTCTCGAGTGCCACATGTCTTTTTTTATTGGCGTATCAGTAACGCTCCAAAAGAAAAGGCTATAGCCTTTTCTATTAATTAAAAAAAATTATGTTAGTTATTTTTTTTAATTTAATACATTTTATTGAAAACAAAATGCTATGGAATAGCTTTGCCGCGGCAGTTCTCGAGTGCCACATGTCTTTTTTTATTGGCGTATCAGTAACGCTCCAAAAGAAAAGGCTATAGCCTTTTCTATTAATTAAAAAAAATTATGTTAGTTATTTTTTTTAATTTAATACATTTTATTGAAAACAAAATGCTATGTAATAGCTTTGCCGCGGCAGTTCTCGAGTGCCACATGTCGTTTTTTATTGGCGTATCAGTAACGCTCCAAAAGAAAAGGCTATAGCCTTTTCTATTAATTAAAAAAAATTATGTTAGTTATTTTTTTTAATTTAATACATTTTATTGAAAACAAAATGCTATGTAATAGCTTTGCCGCGGCAGTTCTCGAGTGCCACATGTCGTTTTTTATTGGCGTATCAGTAACGCTCCAAAAGAAAAGGCTATAGCCTTTTCTATTAATTAAAAAAAATTATGTTAGTTATTTTTTTTAATTTAATACATTTTATTGAAAACAAAATGCTATGGAATAGCTTTGCCGCGGCAGTTCTCGAGTGCCACATGTCTTTTTTTATTGGCGTAGCAGTAACGCTCCAAAAGAAAAGGCTATAGCCTTTTCTATTAATTAAAAAAAATTATGTTAGTTATTTTTTTTAATTTAATACATTTTATTGAAAACAAAATGCTATGTAATAGCTTTGCCGTGGCAGTTCTCGAGTGCCACATGTCGTTTTTTATTGGCGTATCAGTAACGCTCCAAAAGAAAAGGCTATAGCCATTTCTATTAATTAAAAAAATTATGTTAGTTCTTTTTTTAATTTAATACATTTTATTGAAAACAAAATGCTATGTAATAGCTTTGCCGCGGCAGTTCTCGAGTGTCACATGTCTTTTTTTATTGGCGTATCAGTAACGCTCCAAAAGAAAAGGCTATAGCCTTTTCTATTAATTAAAAAAAATTATGTTAGTTATTTTTTTTAATTTAATACATTTTATTGAAAACAAAATGCTATGTAATAGCTTTGCCGCGGCAGTTCTCGAGTGCCACATGTCTTTTTTTATTGGCGTATCAGTAACGCTCCAAAAGAAAAGGCTATAGCCTTTTCTATTAATTAAAAAAAATTATGTTAGTTATTTTTTTTAATTTAATACATTTTATTGAAAACAAAATGCTATGTAATAGCTTTGACGCGGCAGTTCTCGAGTGCCACATGTCTTTTTTTATTGGCGTATCAGTAACGCTCCAAAAGAAAAGGCTATAGACTTTTCTATTAATTAAAAAAAATTATGTTAGTTATTTTTTTAATTTAATACATTTTATTGAAAACAAAATGCTATGTAATAGCTTTGCCGCGGCAGTTCTCGAGTGCCACATGTCTTTTTTTATTGGCGTATCAGTAACGCTCCAAAAGAAAAGGCTATAGCCTTTTCTATTAATTAAAAAAAATTATGTTAGTTATTTTTTTTAATTTAATACATTTTATTGAAAACAAAATGCTATGTAATAGCTTTGCCGCGGCAGTTCTCGAGTGCCACATGTCTTTTTTTATTGGCGTATCAGTAACGCTCCAAAAGAAAAGGCTATAGCCTTTTCTATTAATTAAAAAAAATTATGTTAGTTATTTTTTTTAATTTAATACATTTTATTGAAAACAAAATGCTATGTAATAGCTTTGACGCGGCAGTTCTCGAGTGCCACATGTCTTTTTTTATTGGCGTATCAGTAACGCTCCAAAAGAAAGGGCTATAGCCTTTTCTATTAATTAAAAAAAATTATGTTAGTTATTTTTTTTAATTTAATACATTTTATTGAAAACAAAATGCTATGTAATAGCTTTGACGCGGCAGTTCTCGAGTGCCACATGTCGTTTTTTATTGGCGTATCAGTAACGCTCCAAAAGAAAAGGCTATAGCCTTTTCTATTAATTAAAAAAAATTATGTTAGTTATTTTTTTTAATTTAATACATTTTATTGAAAACAAAATGCTATGGAATAGCTTTGCCGCGGCAGTTCTCGAGTGCCACATGTCTTTTTTTATTGGCGTAGCAGTAACGCTCCAAAAGAAAAGGCTATAGCCTTTTCTATTAATTAAAAAAAATTATGTTAGTTATTTTTTTTAATTTAATACATTTTATTGAAAACAAAATGCTATGTAATAGCTTTGCCGCGGCAGTTCTCGAGTGCCACATGTCCTTTTTTATTGGCTTATCAGTAACGCTCCAAAAGAAAAGGCTATAGCCTTTTCTATTAATTAAAAAAAATTATGTTAGTTATTTTTTTTAATTTAATACATTTTATTGAAAACAAAATGCTATGTAATAGCTTTGCCGTGGCAGTTCTCGAGTGCCACATGTCGTTTTTTATTGGCGTATCAGTAACGCTCCAAAAGAAAAGGCTATAGCCATTTCTATTAATTAAAAAAATTATGTTAGTTCTTTTTTTAATTTAATACATTTTATTGAAAACAAAATGCTATGTAATAGCTTTGCCGCGGCAGTTCTCGAGTGTCACATGTCTTTTTTTATTGGCGTATCAGTAACGCTCCAAAAGAAAAGGCTATAGCCTTTTCTATTAATTAAAAAAAATTATGTTAGTTATTTTTTTTAATTTAATACATTTTATTGAAAACAAAATGCTATGTAATAGCTTTGCCGCGGCAGTTCTCGAGTGCCACATGTCTTTTTTTATTGGCGTATCAGTAACGCTCCAAAAGAAAAGGCTATAGCCTTTTCTATTAATTAAAAAAAATTATGTTAGTTATTTTTTTTAATTTAATACATTTTATTGAAAACAAAATGCTATGTAATAGCTTTGACGCGGCAGTTCTCGAGTGCCACATGTCTTTTTTTATTGGCGTATCAGTAACGCTCCAAAAGAAAAGGCTATAGACTTTTCTATTAATTAAAAAAAATTATGTTAGTTATTTTTTTAATTTAATACATTTTATTGAAAACAAAATGCTATGTAATAGCTTTGCCGCGGCAGTTCTCGAGTGCCACATGTCTTTTTTATTGGCGTATCAGTAACGCTCCAAAAGAAAAGGCTATAGCCTTTTCTATTAATTAAAAAAAATTATGTTAGTTATTTTTTTAATTTAATACATTTTATTGAAAACAAAATGCTATGTAATAGCTTTGCCGCGGCAGTTCTCGAGTGCCACATGTCTTTTTTTATTGGCGTATCAGTAACGCTCCAAAAGAAAAGGCTATAGCCTTTTCTATTAATTAAAAAAAATTATGTTAGTTATTTTTTTTAATTTAATACATTTTATTGAAAACAAAATGCTATGTAATAGCTTTGACGCGGCAGTTCTCGAGTGCCACATGTCTTTTTTTATTGGCGTATCAGTAACGCTCCAAAAGAAAGGGCTATAGCCTTTTCTATTAATTAAAAAAAATTATGTTAGTTATTTTTTTTAATTTAATACATTTTATTGAAAACAAAATGCTATGTAATAGCTTTGACGCGGCAGTTCTCGAGTGCCACATGTCTTTTTTTATTGGCGTATCAGTAACGCTCCAAAAGAAAGGGCTATAGCCTTTTCTATTAATTAAAAAAAATTATGTTAGTTATTTTTTTTAATTTAATACATTTTATTGAAAACAAAATGCTATGTAATAGCTTTGACGCGGCAGTTCTCGAGTGCCACATGTCTTTTTTTATTGGCGTATCAGTAACACTCCAAAAGAAAAGGCTATAGACTTTTCTATTAATTAAAAAAAATTATGTTAGTTATTTTTTTAATTTAATACATTTTATTGAAAACAAAATGCTATGTAATAGCTTTGCCGCGGCAGTTCTCGAGTGCCACATGTCTTTTTTTATTGGCGTATCAGTAACGCTCCAAAAGAAAAGGCTATAGCCTTTTCTATTAATTAAAAAAAATTATGTTAGTTATTTTTTTTAATTTAATACATTTTATTGAAAACAAAATGCTATGTAATAGCTTTGCCGCGGCAGTTCTCGAGTGCCACATGTCTTTTTTTATTGGCGTATCAGTAACGCTCCAAAAGAAAAGGCTATAGCCTTTTCTATTAATTAAAAAAAATTATGTTAGTTATTTTTTTTAATTTAATACATTTTATTGAAAACAAAATGCTATGTAATAGCTTTGCCGCGGCAGTTCTCGAGTGCCACATGTCGTTTTTTATTGGCGTATCAGTAACGCTCCAAAAGAAAAGGCTATAGCCTTTTCTATTAATTAAAAAAAATTATGTTAGTTATTTTTTTTAATTTAATACATTTTATTGAAAACAAAATGCTATGGAATAGCTTTGCCGCGGCAGTTCTCGAGTGCCACATGTCTTTTTTTATTGGCGTAGCAGTAACGCTCCAAAAGAAAAGGCTATAGCCTTTTCTATTAATTAAAAAAAATTATGTTAGTTATTTTTTTTAATTTAATACATTTTATTGAAAACAAAATGCTATGTAATAGCTTTGCCGCGGCAGTTCTCGAGTGCCACATGTCCTTTTTTATTGGCTTATCAGTAACGCTCCAAAAGAAAAGGCTATAACCTTTTCTATTAATTAAAAAAAATTATGTTAGTTATTTTTTTTAATTTAATACATTTTATTGAAAACAAAATGCTATGTAATAGCTTTGCCGTGGCAGTTCTCGAGTGCCACATGTCGTTTTTTATTGGCGTATCAGTAACGCTCCAAAAGAAAAGGCTATAGCCATTTCTATTAATTAAAAAAATTATGTTAGTTCTTTTTTTAATTTAATACATTTTATTGAAAACAAAATGCTATGTAATAGCTTTGCCGCGGCAGTTCTCGAGTGTCACATGTCTTTTTTTATTGGCGTATCAGTAACGCTCCAAAAGAAAAGGCTATAGCCTTTTCTATTAATTAAAAAAAATTATGTTAGTTATTTTTTTAATTTAATACATTTTATTGAAAACAAAATGCTATGTAATAGCTTTGCCGCGGCAGTTCTCGAGTGCCACATGTCTTTTTTTATTGGCGTATCAGTAACGCTCCAAAAGAAAAGGCTATAGACTTTTCTATTAATTAAAAAAAATTATGTTAGTTATTTTTTTAATTTAATACATTTTATTGAAAACAAAATGCTATGTAATAGCTTTGCCGCGGCAGTTCTCGAGTGCCACATGTCTTTTTTTATTGGCGTATCAGTAACGCTCCAAAAGAAAAGGCTATAGCCTTTTCTATTAATTAAAAAAAATTATGTTAGTTATTTTTTTTAATTTAATACATTTTATTGAAAACAAAATGCTATGTAATAGCTTTGCCGCGGCAGTTCTCGAGTGCCACATGTCTTTTTTTATTGGCGTATCAGTAACGCTCCAAAAGAAAAGGCTATTATAGCCTTTTCTATTAATTAAAAAAAATTATGTTAGTTATTTTTTTTAATTTAATACATTTTATTGAAAACAAAATGCTATGTAATAGCTTTGACGCGGCAGTTCTCGAGTGCCACATGTCTTTTTTTATTGGCGTATCAGTAACGCTCCAAAAGAAAGGGCTATAGCCTTTTCTATTAATTAAAAAAAATTATGTTAGTTATTTTTTTTAATTTAATACATTTTATTGAAAACAAAATGCTATGTAATAGCTTTGACGCGGCAGTTCTCGAGTGCCACATGTCTTTTTTTATTGGCGTATCAGTAACGCTCCAAAAGAAAAGGCTATAGCCTTTTCTATTAATTAAAAAAAATTATGTTAGTTATTTTTTTTAATTTAATACATTTTATTGAAAACAAAATGCTATGTAATAGCTTTGACGCGGCAGTTCTCGAGTGCCACATGTCTTTTTTTATTGGCGTATCGGTAACGCTCCAAAAGAAAAGGCTATAGCCTTTTCTATTAATTAAAAAAAATTATGTTAGTTATTTTTTTTAATTTAATACATTTTATTGAAAACAAAATGCTATGTAATAGCTTTGACGCGGCAGTTCTCGAGTGCCACATGTCTTTTTTTATTGGCGTATCAGTAACGCTCCAAAAGAAAAGGCTATAGCCTTTTCTATTAATTAAAAAAAATTATGTTAGTTATTTTTTTTAATTTAATACATTTTGTTGAAAACAAAATGCTATGTAATAGCTTTGACGCGGCAGTTCTCGAGTGCCACATGTCTTTTTTTATTGGCGTATCGGTAACGCTCCAAAAGAAAAGGCTATAGCCTTTTCTATTAATTAAAAAAAATTATGTTAGTTATTTTTTTTAATTTAATACATTTTATTGAAAACAAAATGCTATGTAATAGCTTTGACGCGGCAGTTCTCGAGTGCCACATGTCTTTTTTTATTGGCGTATCAGTAACGCTCCAAAAGAAAAGGCTATAGCCTTTTCTATTAATTAAAAAAAATTATGTTAGTTATTTTTTTTAATTTAATACATTTTATTGAAAACAAAATGCTATGTAATAGCTTTGACGCGGCAGTTCTCGAGTGCCACATGTCTTTTTTTATTGGCGTATCAGTAACGCTCCAAAAGAAAAGGCTATAGCCTTTTCTATTAATTAAAAAAAATTATGTTAGTTATTTTTTTTAATTTAATACATTTTATTGAAAACAAAATGCTATGTAATAGCTTTGACGCGGCAGTTCTCGAGTGCCACATGTCTTTTTTTATTGGCGTATCAGTAACGCTCCAAAAGAAAAGGCTATAGCCTTTTCTATTAATTAAAAAAAATTATGTTAGTTATTTTTTTTAATTTAATACATTTTGTTGAAAACAAAATGCTATGTAATAGCTTTGACGCGGCAGTTCTCGAGTGCCACATGTCTTTTTTTATTGGCGTATCGGTAACGCTCCAAAAGAAAAGGCTATAGCCTTTTCTATTAATTAAAAAAAATTATGTTAGTTATTTTTTTTAATTTAATACATTTTATTGAAAACAAAATGCTATGTAATAGCTTTGACGCGGCAGTTCTCGAGTGCCACATGTCTTTTTTTATTGGCGTATCAGTAACGCTCCAAAAGAAAAGGCTATAGCCTTTTCTATTAATTAAAAAAAATTATGTTAGTTATTTTTTTTAATTTAATACATTTTGTTGAAAACAAAATGCTATGTAATAGCTTTGACGCGGCAGTTCTCGAGTGCCACATGTCTTTTTTTATTGGCGTATCGGTAACGCTCCAAAAGAAAAGGCTATAGCCTTTTCTATTAATTAAAAAAAATTATGTTAGTTATTTTTTTTAATTTAATACATTTTATTGAAAACAAAATGCTATGTAATAGCTTTGACGCGGCAGTTCTCGAGTGCCACATGTCTTTTTTTATTGGCGTATCAGTAACGCTCCAAAAGAAAAGGCTATAGCCTTTTCTATTAATTAAAAAAAATTATGTTAGTTATTTTTTTTAATTTAATACATTTTGTTGAAAACAAAATGCTATGTAATAGCTTTGACGCGGCAGTTCTCGAGTGCCACATGTCTTTTTTTATTGGCGTATCGGTAACGCTCCAAAAGAAAAGGCTATAGCCTTTTCTATTAATTAAAAAAAATTATGTTAGTTATTTTTTTTAATTTAATACATTTTATTGAAAACAAAATGCTATGTAATAGCTTTGCCGCGGCAGTTCTCGAGTGCCACATGTCTTTTTTTATTGGCGTATCAGTAACGCTCCAAAAGAAAAGGCTATAGCCTTTTCTATTAATTAAAAAAAATTATGTTAGTTATTTTTTTTAATTTAATACATTTTATTGAAAACAAAATGCTATGTAATAGCTTTGCCGCGGCAGTTCTCGAGTGCCACATGTCTTTTTTTATTGGCGTATCAGTAACGCTCCAAAAGAAAAGGCTATAGCCTTTTCTATTAATTAAAAAAAATTATGTTAGTTATTTTTTTTAATTTAATACATTTTATTGAAAACAAAATGCTATGTAATAGCTTTGCCGCGGCAGTTCTCGAGTGCCACATGTCTTTTTTTATTGGCGTATCAGTAACGCTCCAAAAGAAAAGGCTATAGCCTTTTCTATTAATTAAAAAAAATTATGTTAGTTATTTTTTTTAATTTAATACATTTTATTGAAAACAAAATGCTATGTAATAGCTTTGCCGCGGCAGTTCTCGAGTGCCACATGTCTTTTTTTATTGGCGTATCAGTAACGCTCCAAAAGAAAAGGCTATAGCCTTTTCTATTAATTAAAAAAAATTATGTTAGTTATTTTTTTTAATTTAATACATTTTATTGAAAACAAAATGCTATGTAATAGCTTTGACGCGGCAGTTCTCGAGTGCCACATGTCTTTTTTTATTGGCGTATCAGTAACGCTCCAAAAGAAAAGGCTATAGCCTTTTCTATTAATTAAAAAAAATTATGTTAGTTATTTTTTTTAATTTAATACATTTTATTGAAAACAAAATGCTATGTAATAGCTTTGACGCGGCAGTTCTCGAGTGCCACATGTCTTTTTTTATTGGCGTATCGGTAACGCTCCAAAAGAAAAGGCTATAGCCTTTTCTATTAATTAAAAAAAATTATGTTAGTTATTTTTTTTAATTTAATACATTTTATTGAAAACAAAATGCTATGTAATAGCTTTGCCGCGGCAGTTCTCGAGTGCCACATGTCTTTTTTTATTGGCGTATCAGTAACGCTCCAAAAGAAAAGGCTATAGCCTTTTCTATTAATTAAAAAAAATTATGTTAGTTATTTTTTTTAATTTAATACATTTTATTGAAAACAAAATGCTATGTAATAGCTTTGCCGCGGCAGTTCTCGAGTGCCACATGTCTTTTTTTATTGGCGTATCAGTAACGCTCCAAAAGAAAAGGCTATAGCCTTTTCTATTAATTAAAAAAAATTATGTTAGTTATTTTTTTTAATTTAATACATTTTATTGAAAACAAAATGCTATGTAATAGCTTTGCCGCGGCAGTTCTCGAGTGCCACATGTCTTTTTTTATTGGCGTATCAGTAACGCTCCAAAAGAAAAGGCTATAGCCTTTTCTATTAATTAAAAAAAATTATGTTAGTTATTTTTTTTAATTTAATACATTTTATTGAAAACAAAATGCTATGTAATAGCTTTGACGCGGCAGTTCTCGAGTGCCACATGTCTTTTTTTATTGGCGTATCAGTAACGCTCCAAAAGAAAAGGCTATAGCCTTTTCTATTAATTAAAAAAAATTATGTTAGTTATTTTTTTTAATTTAATACATTTTATTGAAAACAAAATGCTATGTAATAGCTTTGACGCGGCAGTTCTCGAGTGCCACATGTCTTTTTTTATTGGCGTATCAGTAACGCTCCAAAAGAAAAGGCTATAGCCTTTTCTATTAATTAAAAAAAATTATGTTAGTTATTTTTTTTAATTTAATACATTTTATTGAAAACAAAATGCTATGTAATAGCTTTGACGCGGCAGTTCTCGAGTGCCACATGTCTTTTTTTATTGGCGTATCAGTAACGCTCCAAAAGAAAAGGCTATAGCCTTTTCTATTGAAAACAAAATGCTATGGAATAGCTTTGCCGCGGCAGTTCTCGAGTGCCACATGTCTTTTTTTATTGGCGTAGCAGTAACGCTCCAAAAGAAAAGGCTATAGCCTTTTCTATTAATTAAAAAAAATTATGTTAGTTATTTTTTTTAATTTAATACATTTTATTGAAAACAAAATGCTATGTAATAGCTTTGCCGCGGCAGTTCTCGAGTGCCACATGTCCTTTTTTATTGGCTTATCAGTAACGCTCCAAAAGAAAAGGCTATAGCCTTTTCTATTAATTAAAAAAAATTATGTTAGTTATTTTTTTTAATTTAATACATTTTATTGAAAACAAAATGCTATGTAATAGCTTTGCCGTGGCAGTTCTCGAGTGCCACATGTCGTTTTTTATTGGCGTATCAGTAACGCTCCAAAAGAAAAGGCTATAGCCATTTCTATTAATTAAAAAAATTATGTTAGTTCTTTTTTTAATTTAATACATTTTATTGAAAACAAAATGCTATGGAATAGCTTTGCCGCGGCAGTTCTCGAGTGCCACATGTCGTTTTTTATTGGCGTATCAGTAACGCTCCAAAAGAAAAGGCTATAGCCATTTCTATTAATTAAAAAAAATTATGTTAGTTATTTTTTTTAATTTAATACATTTTATTGAAAACAAAATGCTATGGAATAGCTTTGCCGTGGCAGTTCTCGAGTGCCACATGTCGTTTTTTATTGGCGTATCAGTAACGCTCCAAAAGAAAAGGCTATAGCCTTTTCTATTAATTAAAAAAAATTATGTTAGTTATTTTTTTTAATTTAATACATTTTATTGAAAACAAAATGCTATGTAATAGCTTTGCCGCGGCAGTTCTCGAGTGTCACATGTCTTTTTTTATTGGCGTATCAGTAACGCTCCAAAAGAAAAGGCTATAGCCTTTTCTATTAATTAAAAAAAATTATGTTAGTTATTTTTTTTAATTTAATACATTTTATTGAAAACAAAATGCTATGTAATAGCTTTGCCGCGGCAGTTCTCGAGTGTCACATGTCTTTTTTTATTGGCGTATCAGTAACGCTCCAAAAGAAAAGGCTATATATAGCCTTTTCTATTAATTAAAAAAAATTATGTTAGTTATTTTTTTTAATTTAATACATTTTATTGAAAACAAAATGCTATGTAATAGCTTTGCCGCGGCAGTTCTCGAGTGTCACATGTCTTTTTTTATTGGCGTATCAGTAACGCTCCAAAAGAAAAGGCTATAGCCTTTTCTATTAATTAAAAAAAATTATGTTAGTTATTTTTTTTAATTTAATACATTTTATTGAAAACAAAATGCTATGTAATAGCTTTGCCGCGGCAGTTCTCGAGTGCCACATGTCTTTTTTTATTGGCGTATCAGTAACGCTCCAAAAGAAAAGGCTATAGCCTTTTCTATTAATTAAAAAAAATTATGTTAGTTATTTTTTTTAATTTAATACATTTTATTGAAAACAAAATGCTATGTAATAGCTTTGCCGCGGCAGTTCTCGAGTGCCACATGTCTTTTTTTATTGGCGTATCAGTAACGCTCCAAAAGAAAAGGCTATAGCCTTTTCTATTAATTAAAAAAAATTATGTTAGTTATTTTTTTTAATTTAATACATTTTATTGAAAACAAAATGCTATGTAATAGCTTTGCCGCGGCAGTTCTCGAGTGCCACATGTCTTTTTTTATTGGCGTATCAGTAACGCTCCAAAAGAAAAGGCTATAGCCTTTTCTATTAATTAAAAAAAATTATGTTAGTTATTTTTTTTAATTTAATACATTTTATTGAAAACAAAATGCTATGTAATAGCTTTGACGCGGCAGTTCTCGAGTGCCACATGTCTTTTTTTATTGGCGTATCAGTAACGCTCCAAAAGAAAAGGCTATAGCCTTTTCTATTAATTAAAAAAAATTATGTTAGTTATTTTTTTTAATTTAATACATTTTATTGAAAACAAAATGCTATGTAATAGCTTTGACGCGGCAGTTCTCGAGTGCCACATGTCTTTTTTTATTGGCGTATCAGTAACGCTCCAAAAGAAAAGGCTATAGCCTTTTCTATTAATTAAAAAAAATTATGTTAGTTATTTTTTTTAATTTAATACATTTTATTGAAAACAAAATGCTATGTAATAGCTTTGCCGCGGCAGTTCTCGAGTGCCACATGTCTTTTTTTATTGGCGTATCAGTAACGCTCCAAAAGAAAAGGCTATAGCCTTTTCTATTAATTAAAAAAAATTATGTTAGTTATTTTTTTTAATTTAATACATTTTATTGAAAACAAAATGCTATGTAATAGCTTTGACGCGGCAGTTCTCGAGTGCCACATGTCTTTTTTTATTGGCGTATCAGTAACGCTCCAAAAGAAAAGGCTATAGCCTTTTCTATTAATTAAAAAAAATTATGTTAGTTATTTTTTTTAATTTAATACATTTTATTGAAAACAAAATGCTATGTAATAGCTTTGACGCGGCAGTTCTCGAGTGCCACATGTCTTTTTTTATTGGCGTATCAGTAACGCTCCAAAAGAAAAGGCTATAGCCTTTTCTATTAATTAAAAAAAATTATGTTAGTTATTTTTTTTAATTTAATACATTTTATTGAAAACAAAATGCTATGTAATAGCTTTGACGCGGCAGTTCTCGAGTGCCACATGTCTTTTTTTATTGGCGTATCAGTAACGCTCCAAAAGAAAGGGCTATAGCCTTTTCTATTAATTAAAAAAAATTATGTTAGTTATTTTTTTTAATTTAATACATTTTATTGAAAACAAAATGCTATGTAATAGCTTTGACGCGGCAGTTCTCGAGTGCCACATGTCTTTTTTTATTGGCGTATCAGTAACGCTCCAAAAGAAAAGGCTATAGCCTTTTCTATTAATTAAAAAAAATTATGTTAGTTATTTTTTTTAATTTAATACATTTTATTGAAAACAAAATGCTATGTAATAGCTTTGACGCGGCAGTTCTCGAGTGCCACATGTCTTTTTTTATTGGCGTATCGGTAACGCTCCAATAGAAAAGGCTATAGCCTTTTCTATTAATTAAAAAAAATTATGTTAGTTATTTTTTTTAATTTAATACATTTTATTGAAAACAAAATGCTATGTAATAGCTTTGACGCGGCAGTTCTCGAGTGCCACATGTCTTTTTTTATTGGCGTATCAGTAACGCTCCAAAAGAAAAGGCTATAGCCTTTTCTATTAATTAAAAAAAATTATGTTAGTTATTTTTTTTAATTTAATACATTTTATTGAAAACAAAATGCTATGTAATAGCTTTGACGCGGCAGTTCTCGAGTGCCACATGTCTTTTTTTATTGGCGTATCGGTAACGCTCCAAAAGAAAAGGCTATAGCCTTTTCTATTAATTAAAAAAAATTATGTTAGTTATTTTTTTTAATTTAATACATTTTATTGAAAACAAAATGCTATGTAATAGCTTTGACGCGGCAGTTCTCGCGTGCCACATGTCTTTTTTTATTGGCGTATCAGTAACGCTCCAAAAGAAAAGGCTATAGCCTTTTCTATTAATTAAAAAAAATTATGTTAGTTATTTTTTTTAATTTAATACATTTTATTGAAAACAAAATGCTATGTAATAGCTTTGACGCGGCAGTTCTCGAGTGCCACATGTCGTTTTTTATTGGCGTATCAGTAACGCTCCAAAAGAAAAGGCTATAGCCTTTTCTATTAATTAAAAAAAATTATGTTAGTTATTTTTTTTAATTTAATACATTTTATTGAAAACAAAATGCTATGTAATAGCTTTGCCGCGGCAGTTCTCGAGTGTCACATGTCTTTTTTTATTGGCGTATCAGTAACGCTCCAAAAGAAAAGGCTATAGCCTTTTCTATTAATTAAAAAAAATTATGTTAGTTATTTTTTTTAATTTAATACATTTTATTGAAAACAAAATGCTATGGAATAGCTTTGCCGCGGCAGTTCTCGAGTGCCACATGTCTTTTTTTATTGGCTTATCAGTAACGCTCCAAAAGAAAAGGCTATAGCCTTTTCTATTTATTAAAAAAAATTATGTTAGTTATTTTTTTTTAATTTAATACATTTTATTGAAAACAAAATGCTATGGAATAGCTTTGCCGCGGCAGTTCTCGAGTGCCACATGTCTTTTTTTATTGGCGTATCGGTAACGCTCCAAAAGAAAAGGCTATAGCCTTTTCTATTAATTAAAAAAAATTATGTTAGTTATTTTTTTTAATTTAATACATTTTATTGAAAACAAAATGCTATGTAATAGCTTTGCCGCGGCAGTTCTCGAGTGCCACATGTCTTTTTTTATTGGCTTATCAGTAACGCTCCAAAAGAAAAGGCTATAGCCTTTTCTATTAATTAAAAAAAATTATGTTAGTTATTTTTTTTAATTTAATACATTTTATTGAAAACAAAATGCTATGTAATAGCTTTGACGCGGCAGTTCTCGAGTGCCACATGTCTTTTTTTATTGGCGTATCAGTAACGCTCCAAAAGAAAAGGCTATAGCCTTTTCTATTAATTAAAAAAAATTATGTTAGTTATTTTTTTTAATTTAATACATTTTATTGAAAACAAAATGCTATGTAATAGCTTTGACGCGGCAGTTCTCGAGTGCCACATGTCGTTTTTTATTGGCGTATCAGTAACGCTCCAAAAGAAAAGGCTATAGCCTTTTCTATTAATTAAAAAAAATTATGTTAGTTATTTTTTTTAATTTAATACATTTTATTGAAAACAAAATGCTATGTAATAGCTTTGCCGCGGCAGTTCTCGAGTGTCACATGTCTTTTTTTATTGGCGTATCAGTAACGCTCCAAAAGAAAAGGCTATAGCCTTTTCTATTAATTAAAAAAAATTATGTTAGTTATTTTTTTTAATTTAATACATTTTATTGAAAACAAAATGCTATGGAATAGCTTTGCCGCGGCAGTTCTCGAGTGCCACATGTCCTTTTTTATTGGCTTATCAGTAACGCTCCAAAAGAAAAGGCTATAGCCTTTTTTATTAATTAAAAAAAATTATGTTAGTTATTTTTTTTAATTTAATACATTTTATTGAAAACAAAATGCTATGTAATAGCTTTGCCGTGGCAGTTCTCGAGTGCCACATGTCGTTTTTTATTGGCGTATCAGTAACGCTCCAAAAGAAAAGGCTATAGCCATTTCTATTAATTAAAAAAATTATGTTAGTTCTTTTTTTAATTTAATACATTTTATTGAAAACAAAATGCTATGTAATAGCTTTGCCGCGGCAGTTCTCGAGTGTCACATGTCTTTTTTTATTGGCGTATCAGTAACGCTCCAAAAGAAAAGGCTATAGCCTTTTCTATTAATTAAAAAAAATTATGTTAGTTATTTTTTTTAATTTAATACATTTTATTGAAAACAAAATGCTATGTAATAGCTTTGCCGCGGCAGTTCTCGAGTGCCACATGTCTTTTTTTATTGGCGTATCAGTAACGCTCCAAAAGAAAAGGCTATAGCCTTTTCTATTAATTAAAAAAAATTATGTTAGTTATTTTTTTTAATTTAATACATTTTATTGAAAACAAAATGCTATGTAATAGCTTTGACGCGGCAGTTCTCGAGTGCCACATGTCTTTTTTTATTGGCGTATCAGTAACGCTCCAAAAGAAAAGGCTATAGACTTTTCTATTAATTAAAAAATATTATGTTAGTTATTTTTTTAATTTAATACATTTTATTGAAAACAAAATGCTATGTAATAGCTTTGCCGCGGCAGTTCTCGAGTGCCACATGTCTTTTTTTATTGGCGTATCAGTAACGCTCCAAAAGAAAAGGCTATAGCCTTTTCTATTAATTAAAAAAAATTATGTTAGTTATTTTTTTTAATTTAATACATTTTATTGAAAACAAAATGCTATGTAATAGCTTTGCCGCGGCAGTTCTCGAGTGCCACATGTCTTTTTTTATTGGCGTATCAGTAACGCTCCAAAAGAAAAGGCTATAGCCTTTTCTATTAATTAAAAAAAATTATGTTAGTTATTTTTTTTAATTTAATACATTTTATTGAAAACAAAATGCTATGTAATAGCTTTGCCGCGGCAGTTCTCGAGTGCCACATGTCGTTTTTTATTGGCGTATCAGTAACGCTCCAAAAGAAAAGGCTATAGCCTTTTCTATTAATTAAAAAAAATTATGTTAGTTATTTTTTTTAATTTAATACATTTTATTGAAAACAAAATGCTATGGAATAGCTTTGCCGCGGCAGTTCTCGAGTGCCACATGTCTTTTTTTATTGGCGTAGCAGTAACGCTCCAAAAGAAAAGGCTATATATAGCCTTTTCTATTAATTAAAAAAAATTATGTTAGTTATTTTTTTTAATTTAATACATTTTATTGAAAACAAAATGCTATGTAATAGCTTTGCCGCGGCAGTTCTCGAGTGCCACATGTCCTTTTTTATTGGCTTATCAGTAACGCTCCAAAAGAAAAGGCTATAGCCTTTTCTATTAATTAAAAAAAATTATGTTAGTTATTTTTTTTAATTTAATACATTTTATTGAAAACAAAATGCTATGTAATAGCTTTGCCGTGGCAGTTCTCGAGTGCCACATGTCTTTTTTTATTGGCGTATCAGTAACGCTCCAAAAGAAAAGGCTATAGCCTTTTCTATTAATTAAAAAAAATTATGTTAGTTATTTTTTTTAATTTAATACATTTTATTGAAAACAAAATGCTATGTAATAGCTTTGACGCGGCAGTTCTCGAGTGCCACATGTCTTTTTTTATTGGCGTATCAGTAACGCTCCAAAAGAAAAGGCTATAGCCTTTTCTATTAATTAAAAAAAATTATGTTAGTTATTTTTTTTAATTTAATACATTTTATTGAAAACAAAATGCTATGTAATAGCTTTGCCGCGGCAGTTCTCGAGTGCCACATGTCTTTTTTTATTGGCGTATCAGTAACGCTCCAAAAGAAAAGGCTATAGCCTTTTCTATTAATTAAAAAAAATTATGTTAGTTATTTTTTTTAATTTAATACATTTTATTGAAAACAAAATGCTATGTAATAGCTTTGACGCGGCAGTTCTCGAGTGCCACATGTCTTTTTTTATTGGCGTATCAGTAACGCTCCAAAAGAAAAGGCTATAGCCTTTTCTATTAATTAAAAAAAATTATGTTAGTTATTTTTTTTAATTTAATACATTTTATTGAAAACAAAATGCTATGTAATAGCTTTGACGCGGCAGTTCTCGAGTGCCACATGTCTTTTTTTATTGGCGTATCAGTAACGCTCCAAAAGAAAAGGCTATAGCCTTTTCTATTAATTAAAAAAAATTATGTTAGTTATTTTTTTTAATTTAATACATTTTATTGAAAACAAAATGCTATGTAATAGCTTTGACGCGGCAGTTCTCGAGTGCCACATGTCTTTTTTTATTGGCGTATCAGTAACGCTCCAAAAGAAAGGGCTATAGCCTTTTCTATTAATTAAAAAAAATTATGTTAGTTATTTTTTTTAATTTAATACATTTTATTGAAAACAAAATGCTATGTAATAGCTTTGACGCGGCAGTTCTCGAGTGCCACATGTCTTTTTTTATTGGCGTATCAGTAACGCTCCAAAAGAAAAGGCTATAGCCTTTTCTATTAATTAAAAAAATTATGTTAGTTATTTTTTTTAATTTAATACATTTTATTGAAAACAAAATGCTATGTAATAGCTTTGACGCGGCAGTTCTCGAGTGCCACATGTCTTTTTTTATTGGCGTATCGGTAACGCTCCAATAGAAAAGGCTATAGCCTTTTCTATTAATTAAAAAAAATTATGTTAGTTATTTTTTTTAATTTAATACATTTTATTGAAAACAAAATGCTATGTAATAGCTTTGACGCGGCAGTTCTCGAGTGCCACATGTCTTTTTTTATTGGCGTATCAGTAACGCTCCAAAAGAAAAGGCTATAGCCTTTTCTATTAATTAAAAAAAATTATGTTAGTTATTTTTTTTAATTTAATACATTTTATTGAAAACAAAATGCTATGTAATAGCTTTGATGCGGCAGTTCTCGAGTGCCACATGTCTTTTTTTATTGGCGTATCGGTAACGCTCCAAAAGAAAAGGCTATAGCCTTTTCTATTAATTAAAAAAAATTATGTTAGTTATTTTTTTTAATTTAATACATTTTATTGAAAACAAAATGCTATGTAATAGCTTTGACGCGGCAGTTCTCGAGTGCCACATGTCTTTTTTTATTGGCGTATCAGTAACGCTCCAAAAGAAAAGGCTATAGCCTTTTCTATTAATTAAAAAAAATTATGTTAGTTATTTTTTTTAATTTAATACATTTTATTGAAAACAAAATGCTATGTAATAGCTTTGACGCGGCAGTTCTCGAGTGCCACATGTCGTTTTTTATTGGCGTATCAGTAACGCTCCAAAAGAAAAGGCTATAGCCTTTTCTATTAATTAAAAAAAATTATGTTAGTTATTTTTTTTAATTTAATACATTTTATTGAAAACAAAATGCTATGTAATAGCTTTGCCGCGGCAGTTCTCGAGTGTCACATGTCTTTTTTTATTGGCGTATCAGTAACGCTCCAAAAGAAAAGGCTATAGCCTTTTCTATTAATTAAAAAAAATTATGTTAGTTATTTTTTTTAATTTAATACATTTTATTGAAAACAAAATGCTATGGAATAGCTTTGCCGCGGCAGTTCTCGAGTGCCACATGTCCTTTTTTATTGGCTTATCAGTAACGCTCCAAAAGAAAAGGCTATAGCCTTTTTTATTAATTAAAAAAAATTATGTTAGTTATTTTTTTTAATTTAATACATTTTATTGAAAACAAAATGCTATGTAATAGCTTTGCCGTGGCAGTTCTCGAGTGCCACATGTCGTTTTTTATTGGCGTATCAGTAACGCTCCAAAAGAAAAGGCTATAGCCATTTCTATTAATTAAAAAAATTATGTTAGTTCTTTTTTTAATTTAATACATTTTATTGAAAACAAAATGCTATGTAATAGCTTTGCCGCGGCAGTTCTCGAGTGTCACATGTCTTTTTTTATTGGCGTATCAGTAACGCTCCAAAAGAAAAGGCTATAGCCTTTTCTATTAATTAAAAAAAATTATGTTAGTTATTTTTTTTAATTTAATACATTTTATTGAAAACAAAATGCTATGTAATAGCTTTGCCGCGGCAGTTCTCGAGTGCCACATGTCTTTTTTTATTGGCGTATCAGTAACGCTCCAAAAGAAAAGGCTATAGCCTTTTCTATTAATTAAAAAAAATTATGTTAGTTATTTTTTTTAATTTAATACATTTTATTGAAAACAAAATGCTATGTAATAGCTTTGACGCGGCAGTTCTCGAGTGCCACATGTCTTTTTTTATTGGCGTATCAGTAACGCTCCAAAAGAAAAGGCTATAGACTTTTCTATTAATTAAAAAAAATTATGTTAGTTATTTTTTTAATTTAATACATTTTATTGAAAACAAAATGCTATGTAATAGCTTTGCCGCGGCAGTTCTCGAGTGCCACATGTCTTTTTTTATTGGCGTATCAGTAACGCTCCAAAAGAAAAGGCTATAGCCTTTTCTATTAATTAAAAAAAATTATGTTAGTTATTTTTTTTAATTTAATACATTTTATTGAAAACAAAATGCTATGTAATAGCTTTGCCGCGGCAGTTCTCGAGTGCCACATGTCTTTTTTTATTGGCGTATCAGTAACGCTCCAAAAGAAAAGGCTATAGCCTTTTCTATTAATTAAAAAAAATTATGTTAGTTATTTTTTTTAATTTAATACATTTTATTGAAAACAAAATGCTATGTAATAGCTTTGCCGCGGCAGTTCTCGAGTGCCACATGTCGTTTTTTATTGGCGTATCAGTAACGCTCCAAAAGAAAAGGCTATAGCCTTTTCTATTAATTAAAAAAAATTATGTTAGTTATTTTTTTTAATTTAATACATTTTATTGAAAACAAAATGCTATGGAATAGCTTTGCCGCGGCAGTTCTCGAGTGCCACATGTCTTTTTTTATTGGCGTAGCAGTAACGCTCCAAAAGAAAAGGCTATATATAGCCTTTTCTATTAATTAAAAAAAATTATGTTAGTTATTTTTTTTAATTTAATACATTTTATTGAAAACAAAATGCTATGTAATAGCTTTGCCGCGGCAGT
This sequence comes from Gymnocheta viridis, assembly GCA_956483585.1. Taxonomy (NCBI): domain Eukaryota; kingdom Metazoa; phylum Arthropoda; class Insecta; order Diptera; family Tachinidae; genus Gymnocheta; species Gymnocheta viridis. Next base: position 36,460 of record CATQFJ010000195.1, read on the forward strand.
TCTCGAGTGCCACATGTCCTTTTTTATTGGCTTATCAGTAACGCTCCAAAAGAAAAGGCTATAGCCTTTTCTATTAATTAAAAAAAATTATGTTAGTTATTTTTTTTAATTTAATACATTTTATTGAAAACAAAATGCTATGTAATAGCTTTGCCGTGGCAGTTCTCGAGTGCCACATGTCTTTTTTTATTGGCGTATCAGTAACGCTCCAAAAGAAAAGGCTATAGCCTTTTCTATTAATTAAAAAAAATTATGTTAGTTATTTTTTTTAATTTAATACATTTTATTGAAAACAAAATGCTATGTAATAGCTTTGACGCGGCAGTTCTCGAGTGCCACATGTCTTTTTTTATTGGCGTATCAGTAACGCTCCAAAAGAAAAGGCTATAGCCTTTTCTATTAATTAAAAAAAATTATGTTAGTTATTTTTTTTAATTTAATACATTTTATTGAAAACAAAATGCTATGTAATAGCTTTGACGCGGCAGTTCTCGAGTGCCACATGTCTTTTTTTATTGGCGTATCAGTAACGCTCCAAAAGAAAAGGCTATAGCCTTTTCTATTAATTAAAAAAAATTATGTTAGTTATTTTTTTTAATTTAATACATTTTATTGAAAACAAAATGCTATGTAATAGCTTTGACGCGGCAGTTCTCGAGTGCCACATGTCTTTTTTTATTGGCGTATCAGTAACGCTCCAAAAGAAAGGGCTATAGCCTTTTCTATTAATTAAAAAAAATTATGTTAGTTATTTTTTTTAATTTAATACATTTTATTGAAAACAAAATGCTATGTAATAGCTTTGACGCGGCAGTTCTCGAGTGCCACATGTCTTTTTTTATTGGCGTATCAGTAACGCTCCAAAAGAAAAGGCTATAGCCTTTTCTATTAATTAAAAAAAATTATGTTAGTTATTTTTTTTAATTTAATACATTTTATTGAAAACAAAATGCTATGTAATAGCTTTGACGCGGCAGTTCTCGAGTGCCACATGTCTTTTTTTATTGGCGTATCGGTAACGCTCCAATAGAAAAGGCTATAGCCTTTTCTATTAATTAAAAAAAATTATGTTAGTTATTTTTTTTAATTTAATACATTTTATTGAAAACAAAATGCTATGTAATAGCTTTGACGCGGCAGTTCTCGAGTGCCACATGTCTTTTTTTATTGGCGTATCAGTAACGCTCCAAAAGAAAAGGCTATAGCCTTTTCTATTAATTAAAAAAAATTATGTTAGTTATTTTTTTTAATTTAATACATTTTATTGAAAACAAAATGCTATGTAATAGCTTTGACGCGGCAGTTCTCGAGTGCCACATGTCTTTTTTTATTGGCGTATCGGTAACGCTCCAAAAGAAAAGGCTATAGCCTTTTCTATTAATTAAAAAAAATTATGTTAGTTATTTTTTTTAATTTAATACATTTTATTGAAAACAAAATGCTATGTAATAGCTTTGACGCGGCAGTTCTCGAGTGCCACATGTCTTTTTTTATTGGCGTATCAGTAACGCTCCAAAAGAAAAGGCTATAGCCTTTTCTATTAATTAAAAAAAATTATGTTAGTTATTTTTTTTAATTTAATACATTTTATTGAAAACAAAATGCTATGTAATAGCTTTGACGCGGCAGTTCTCGAGTGCCACATGTCGTTTTTTATTGGCGTATCAGTAACGCTCCAAAAGAAAAGGCTATAGCCTTTTCTATTAATTAAAAAAAATTATGTTAGTTATTTTTTTTAATTTAATATATTTTATTGAAAACAAAATGCTATGTAATAGCTTTGCCGCGGCAGTTCTCGAGTGTCACATGTCTTTTTTTATTGGCGTATCAGTAACGCTCCAAAAGAAAAGGCTATAGCCTTTTCTATTAATTAAAAAAAATTATGTTAGTTATTTTTTTTAATTTAATACATTTTATTGAAAACAAAATGCTATGGAATAGCTTTGCCGCGGCAGTTCTCGAGTGTCACATGTCTTTTTTTATTGGCGTATCAGTAACGCTCCAAAAGAAAAGGCTATAGCCTTTTCTATTAATTAAAAAAAATTATGTTAGTTATTTTTTTTAATTTAATACATTTTATTGAAAACAAAATGCTATGTAATAGCTTTGCCGCGGCAGTTCTCGAGTGTCACATGTCTTTTTTTATTGGCGTATCAGTAACGCTCCAAAAGAAAAGGCTATAGCCTTTTCTATTAATTAAAAAAAATTATGTTAGTTATTTTTTTTTAATTTAATACATTTTATTGAAAACAAAATGCTATGTAATAGCTTTGCCGCGGCAGTTCTCGAGTGTCACATGTCTTTTTTTATTGGCGTATCAGTAACGCTCCAAAAGAAAAGGCTATAGCCTTTTCTATTAATTAAAAAAAATTATGTTAGTTATTTTTTTTAATTTAATACATTTTATTGAAAACAAAATGCTATGTAATAGCTTTGCCGCGGCAGTTCTCGAGTGTCACATGTCTTTTTTTATTGGCGTATCAGTAACGCTCCAAAAGAAAAGGCTATAGCCTTTTCTATTAATTAAAAAAAATTATGTTAGTTATTTTTTTTAATTTAATACATTTTATTGAAAACAAAATGCTATGGAATAGCTTTGCCGCGGCAGTTCTCGAGTGCCACATGTCCTTTTTTATTGGCGTATCAGTAACGCTCCAAAAGAAAAGGCTATAGCCTTTTCTATTAATTAAAAAAAATTATGTTAGTTATTTTTTTTAATTTAATACATTTTATTGAAAACAAAATGCTATGTAATAGCTTTGCCGTGGCAGTTCTCGAGTGCCACATGTCGTTTTTTATTGGCGTATCAGTAACGCTCCAAAAGAAAAGGCTATAGCCATTTCTATTAATTAAAAAAATTATGTTAGTTCTTTTTTTAATTTAATACATTTTATTGAAAACAAAATGCTATGTAATAGCTTTGCCGCGGCAGTTCTCGAGTGTCACATGTCTTTTTTTATTGGCGTATCAGTAACGCTCCAAAAGAAAAGGCTATAGCCTTTTCTATTAATTAAAAAAAATTATGTTAGTTATTTTTTTTAATTTAATACATTTTATTGAAAACAAAATGCTATGTAATAGCTTTGCCGCGGCAGTTCTCGAGTGCCACATGTCTTTTTTTATTGGCGTATCAGTAACGCTCCAAAAGAAAAGGCTATAGCCTTTTCTATTAATTAAAAAAAATTATGTTAGTTATTTTTTTTAATTTAATACATTTTATTGAAAACAAAATGCTATGTAATAGCTTTGACGCGGCAGTTCTCGAGTGCCACATGTCTTTTTTTATTGGCGTATCAGTAACGCTCCAAAAGAAAAGGCTATAGACTTTTCTATTAATTAAAAAAAATTATGTTAGTTATTTTTTTAATTTAATACATTTTATTGAAAACAAAATGCTATGTAATAGCTTTGCCGCGGCAGTTCTCGAGTGCCACATGTCTTTTTTTATTGGCGTATCAGTAACGCTCCAAAAGAAAAGGCTATAGCCTTTTCTATTAATTAAAAAAAATTATGTTAGTTATTTTTTTTAATTTAATACATTTTATTGAAAACAAAATGCTATGTAATAGCTTTGCCGCGGCAGTTCTCGAGTGCCACATGTCTTTTTTTATTGGCGTATCAGTAACGCTCCAAAAGAAAAGGCTATAGCCTTTTCTATTAATTAAAAAAAATTATGTTAGTTATTTTTTTTAATTTAATACATTTTATTGAAAACAAAATGCTATGTAATAGCTTTGCCGCGGCAGTTCTCGAGTGCCACATGTCGTTTTTTATTCGCGTATCAGTAACGCTCCAAAAGAAAAGGCTATAGCCTTTTCTATTAATTAAAAAAAATTATGTTAGTTATTTTTTTTAATTTAATACATTTTATTGAAAACAAAATGCTATGGAATAGCTTTGCCGCGGCAGTTCTCGAGTGCCACATGTCTTTTTTTATTGGCGTAGCAGTAACGCTCCAAAAGAAAAGGCTATATATAGCCTTTTCTATTAATTAAAAAAAATTATGTTAGTTATTTTTTTTAATTTAATACATTTTATTGAAAACAAAATGCTATGTAATAGCTTTGCCGCGGCAGTTCTCGAGTGCCACATGTCCTTTTTTATTGGCTTATCAGTAACGCTCCAAAAGAAAAGGCTATAGCCTTTTCTATTAATTAAAAAAAATTATGTTAGTTATTTTTTTTAATTTAATACATTTTATTGAAAACAAAATGCTATGTAATAGCTTTGCCGTGGCAGTTCTCGAGTGCCACATGTCTTTTTTTATTGGCGTATCAGTAACGCTCCAAAAGAAAAGGCTATAGCCTTTTCTATTAATTAAAAAAAATTATGTTAGTTATTTTTTTTAATTTAATACATTTTATTGAAAACAAAATGCTATGTAATAGCTTTGACGCGGCAGTTCTCGAGTGCCACATGTCTTTTTTTATTGGCGTATCAGTAACGCTCCAAAAGAAAAGGCTATAGCCTTTTCTATTAATTAAAAAAAATTATGTTAGTTATTTTTTTTAATTTAATACATTTTATTGAAAACAAAATGCTATGTAATAGCTTTGCCGCGGCAGTTCTCGAGTGCCACATGTCTTTTTTTATTGGCGTATCAGTAACGCTCCAAAAGAAAAGGCTATAGCCTTTTCTATTAATTAAAAAAAATTATGTTAGTTATTTTTTTTAATTTAATACATTTTATTGAAAACAAAATGCTATGTAATAGCTTTGACGCGGCAGTTCTCGAGTGCCACATGTCTTTTTTTATTGGCGTATCAGTAACGCTCCAAAAGAAAAGGCTATAGCCTTTTCTATTAATTAAAAAAAATTATGTTAGTTATTTTTTTTAATTTAATACATTTTATTGAAAACAAAATGCTATGTAATAGCTTTGACGCGGCAGTTCTCGAGTGCCACATGTCTTTTTTTATTGGCGTATCAGTAACGCTCCAAAAGAAAAGGCTATAGCCTTTTCTATTAATTAAAAAAAATTATGTTAGTTATTTTTTTTAATTTAATACATTTTATTGAAAACAAAATGCTATGTAATAGCTTTGACGCGGCAGTTCTCGAGTGCCACATGTCTTTTTTTATTGGCGTATCAGTAACGCTCCAAAAGAAAGGGCTATAGCCTTTTCTATTAATTAAAAAAAATTATGTTAGTTATTTTTTTTAATTTAATACATTTTATTGAAAACAAAATGCTATGTAATAGCTTTGACGCGGCAGTTCTCGAGTGCCACATGTCTTTTTTTATTGGCGTATCAGTAACGCTCCAAAAGAAAAGGCTATAGCCTTTTCTATTAATTAAAAAAAATTATGTTAGTTATTTTTTTTAATTTAATACATTTTATTGAAAACAAAATGCTATGTAATAGCTTTGACGCGGCAGTTCTCGAGTGCCACATGTCTTTTTTTATTGGCGTATCGGTAACGCTCCAATAGAAAAGGCTATAGCCTTTTCTATTAATTAAAAAAAATTATGTTAGTTATTTTTTTTAATTTAATACATTTTATTGAAAACAAAATGCTATGTAATAGCTTTGACGCGGCAGTTCTCGAGTGCCACATGTCTTTTTTTATTGGCGTATCAGTAACGCTCCAAAAGAAAAGGCTATAGCCTTTTCTATTAATTAAAAAAAATTATGTTAGTTATTTTTTTTAATTTAATACATTTTATTGAAAACAAAATGCTATGTAATAGCTTTGACGCGGCAGTTCTCGAGTGCCACATGTCTTTTTTTATTGGCGTATCGGTAACGCTCCAAAAGAAAAGGCTATAGCCTTTTCTATTAATTAAAAAAAATTATGTTAGTTATTTTTTTTAATTTAATACATTTTATTGAAAACAAAATGCTATGTAATAGCTTTGACGCGGCAGTTCTCGAGTGCCACATGTCTTTTTTTATTGGCGTATCAGTAACGCTCCAAAAGAAAAGGCTATAGCCTTTTCTATTAATTAAAAAAAATTATGTTAGTTATTTTTTTTAATTTAATACATTTTATTGAAAACAAAATGCTATGTAATAGCTTTGACGCGGCAGTTCTCGAGTGCCACATGTCGTTTTTTATTGGCGTATCAGTAACGCTCCAAAAGAAAAGGCTATAGCCTTTTCTATTAATTAAAAAAAATTATGTTAGTTATTTTTTTTAATTTAATACATTTTATTGAAAACAAAATGCTATGTAATAGCTTTGCCGCGGCAGTTCTCGAGTGTCACATGTCTTTTTTTATTGGCGTATCAGTAACGCTCCAAAAGAAAAGGCTATAGCCTTTTCTATTAATTAAAAAAAATTATGTTAGTTATTTTTTTTAATTTAATACATTTTATTGAAAACAAAATGCTATGGAATAGCTTTGCCGCGGCAGTTCTCGAGTGCCACATGTCTTTTTTTATTGGCTTATCAGTAACGCTCCAAAAGAAAAGGCTATAGCCTTTTCTATTTATTAAAAAAAATTATGTTAGTTATTTTTTTTTAATTTAATACATTTTATTGAAAACAAAATGCTATGGAATAGCTTTGCCGCGGCAGTTCTCGAGTGCCACATGTCTTTTTTTATTGGCGTATCGGTAACGCTCCAAAAGAAAAGGCTATAGCCTTTTCTATTAATTAAAAAAAATTATGTTAGTTATTTTTTTTAATTTAATACATTTTATTGAAAACAAAATGCTATGTAATAGCTTTGCCGCGGCAGTTCTCGAGTGCCACATGTCTTTTTTTATTGGCTTATCAGTAACGCTCCAAAAGAAAAGGCTATAGCCTTTTCTATTAATTAAAAAAAATTATGTTAGTTATTTTTTTTAATTTAATACATTTTATTGAAAACAAAATGCTATGTAATAGCTTTGACGCGGCAGTTCTCGAGTGCCACATGTCTTTTTTTATTGGCGTATCAGTAACGCTCCAAAAGAAAAGGCTATAGCCTTTTCTATTAATTAAAAAAAATTATGTTAGTTATTTTTTTTAATTTAATACATTTTATTGAAAACAAAATGCTATGTAATAGCTTTGACGCGGCAGTTCTCGAGTGCCACATGTCGTTTTTTATTGGCGTATCAGTAACGCTCCAAAAGAAAAGGCTATAGCCTTTTCTATTAATTAAAAAAAATTATGTTAGTTATTTTTTTTAATTTAATACATTTTATTGAAAACAAAATGCTATGTAATAGCTTTGCCGCGGCAGTTCTCGAGTGTCACATGTCTTTTTTTATTGGCGTATCAGTAACGCTCCAAAAGAAAAGGCTATAGCCTTTTCTATTAATTAAAAAAAATTATGTTAGTTATTTTTTTTAATTTAATACATTTTATTGAAAACAAAATGCTATGGAATAGCTTTGCCGCGGCAGTTCTCGAGTGCCACATGTCCTTTTTTATTGGCTTATCAGTAACGCTCCAAAAGAAAAGGCTATAGCCTTTTCTATTAATTAAAAAAAATTATGTTAGTTATTTTTTTTAATTTAATACATTTTATTGAAAACAAAATGCTATGTAATAGCTTTGCCGTGGCAGTTCTCGAGTGCCACATGTCGTTTTTTATTGGCGTATCAGTAACGCTCCAAAAGAAAAGGCTATAGCCTTTTCTATTAATTAAAAAAAATTATGTTAGTTATTTTTTTTAATTTAATACATTTTATTGAAAACAAAATGCTATGTAATAGCTTTGACGCGGCAGTTCTCGAGTGCCACATGTCTTTTTTTATTGGCGTATCAGTAACGCTCCAAAAGAAAAGGCTATAGACTTTTCTATTAATTAAAAAAAATTATGTTAGTTATTTTTTTAATTTAATACATTTTATTGAAAACAAAATGCTATGTAATAGCTTTGCCGCGGCAGTTCTCGAGTGCCACATGTCTTTTTTTATGGGCGTATCAGTAACGCTCCAAAAGAAAAGGCTATAGCCTTTTCTATTAATTAAAAAAAATTATGTTAGTTATTTTTTTTAATTTAATACATTTTATTGAAAACAAAATGCTATGTAATAGCTTTGCCGCGGCAGTTCTCGAGTGCCACATGTCTTTTTTTATTGGCGTATCAGTAACGCTCCAAAAGAAAAGGCTATAGCCTTTTCTATTAATTAAAAAAAATTATGTTAGTTATTTTTTTTAATTTAATACATTTTATTGAAAACAAAATGCTATGTAATAGCTTTGCCGCGGCAGTTCTCGAGTGCCACATGTCGTTTTTTATTGGCGTATCAGTAACGCTCCAAAAGAAAAGGCTATAGCCTTTTCTATTAATTAAAAAAAATTATGTTAGTTATTTTTTTTAATTTAATACATTTTATTGAAAACAAAATGCTATGGAATAGCTTTGCCGCGGCAGTTCTCGAGTGCCACATGTCTTTTTTTATTGGCGTAGCAGTAACGCTCCAAAAGAAAAGGCTATAGCCTTTTCTATTAATTAAAAAAAATTATGTTAGTTATTTTTTTTAATTTAATACATTTTATTGAAAACAAAATGCTATGTAATAGCTTTGCCGCGGCAGTTCTCGAGTGCCACATGTCCTTTTTTATTGGCTTATCAGTAACGCTCCAAAAGAAAAGGCTATAGCCTTTTCTATTAATTAAAAAAAATTATGTTAGTTATTTTTTTTAATTTAATACATTTTATTGAAAACAAAATGCTATGTAATAGCTTTGCCGTGGCAGTTCTCGAGTGCCACATGTCTTTTTTTATTGGCGTATCAGTAACGCTCCAAAAGAAAAGGCTATAGCCTTTTCTATTAATTAAAAAAAATTATGTTAGTTATTTTTTTTAATTTAATACATTTTATTGAAAACAAAATGCTATGTAATAGCTTTGACGCGGCAGTTCTCGAGTGCCACATGTCTTTTTTTATTGGCGTATCAGTAACGCTCCAAAAGAAAAGGCTATAGCCTTTTCTATTAATTAAAAAAAATTATGTTAGTTATTTTTTTTAATTTAATACATTTTATTGAAAACAAAATGCTATGTAATAGCTTTGACGCGGCAGTTCTCGAGTGCCACATGTCCTTTTTTATTGGCTTATCAGTAACGCTCCAAAAGAAAAGGCTATAGCCTTTTCTATTAATTAAAAAAAATTATGTTAGTTATTTTTTTTAATTTAATACATTTTATTGAAAACAAAATGCTATGTAATAGCTTTGCCGCGGCAGTTCTCGAGTGCCACATGTCCTTTTTTATTGGCTTATCAGTAACGCTCCAAAAGAAAAGGCTATAGCCTTTTCTATTAATTAAAAAAAATTATGTTAGTTATTTTTTTTAATTTAATACATTTTATTGAAAACAAAATGCTATGTAATAGCTTTGCCGTGGCAGTTCTCGAGTGCCACATGTCTTTTTTTATTGGCGTATCAGTAACGCTCCAAAAGAAAAGGCTATAGCCTTTTCTATTAATTAAAAAAAATTATGTTAGTTATTTTTTTTAATTTAATACATTTTATTGAAAACAAAATGCTATGTAATAGCTTTGACGCGGCAGTTCTCGAGTGCCACATGTCTTTTTTTATTGGCGTATCAGTAACGCTCCAAAAGAAAAGGCTATAGCCTTTTCTATTAATTAAAAAAAATTATGTTAGTTATTTTTTTTAATTTAATACATTTTATTGAAAACAAAATGCTATGTAATAGCTTTGCCGCGGCAGTTCTCGAGTGCCACATGTCTTTTTTTATTGGCGTATCAGTAACGCTCCAAAAGAAAAGGCTATAGCCTTTTCTATTAATTAAAAAAAATTATGTTAGTTATTTTTTTTAATTTAATACATTTTATTGAAAACAAAATGCTATGTAATAGCTTTGACGCGGCAGTTCTCGAGTGCCACATGTCTTTTTTTATTGGCGTATCAGTAACGCTCCAAAAGAAAAGGCTATAGCCTTTTCTATTAATTAAAAAAAATTATGTTAGTTATTTTTTTTAATTTAATACATTTTATTGAAAACAAAATGCTATGTAATAGCTTTGACGCGGCAGTTCTCGAGTGCCACATGTCTTTTTTTATTGGCGTATCAGTAACGCTCCAAAAGAAAAGGCTATAGCCTTTTCTATTAATTAAAAAAAATTATGTTAGTTATTTTTTTTAATTTAATACATTTTATTGAAAACAAAATGCTATGTAATAGCTTTGACGCGGCAGTTCTCGAGTGCCACATGTCTTTTTTTATTGGCGTATCAGTAACGCTCCAAAAGAAAGGGCTATAGCCTTTTCTATTAATTAAAAAAAATTATGTTAGTTATTTTTTTTAATTTAATACATTTTATTGAAAACAAAATGCTATGTAATAGCTTTGACGCGGCAGTTCTCGAGTGCCACATGTCTTTTTTTATTGGCGTATCAGTAACGCTCCAAAAGAAAAGGCTATAGCCTTTTCTATTAATTAAAAAAAATTATGTTAGTTATTTTTTTTAATTTAATACATTTTATTGAAAACAAAATGCTATGTAATAGCTTTGACGCGGCAGTTCTCGAGTGCCACATGTCTTTTTTTATTGGCGTATCGGTAACGCTCCAATAGAAAAGGCTATAGCCTTTTCTATTAATTAAAAAAAATTATGTTAGTTATTTTTTTTAATTTAATACATTTTATTGAAAACAAAATGCTATGTAATAGCTTTGACGCGGCAGTTCTCGAGTGCCACATGTCTTTTTTTATTGGCGTATCAGTAACGCTCCAAAAGAAAAGGCTATAGCCTTTTCTATTAATTAAAAAAAATTATGTTAGTTATTTTTTTTAATTTAATACATTTTATTGAAAACAAAATGCTATGTAATAGCTTTGACGCGGCAGTTCTCGAGTGCCACATGTCTTTTTTTATTGGCGTATCGGTAACGCTCCAAAAGAAAAGGCTATAGCCTTTTCTATTAATTAAAAAAAATTATGTTAGTTATTTTTTTTAATTTAATACATTTTATTGAAAACAAAATGCTATGTAATAGCTTTGACGCGGCAGTTCTCGAGTGCCACATGTCTTTTTTTATTGGCGTATCAGTAACGCTCCAAAAGAAAAGGCTATAGCCTTTTCTATTAATTAAAAAAAATTATGTTAGTTATTTTTTTTAATTTAATACATTTTATTGAAAACAAAATGCTATGTAATAGCTTTGACGCGGCAGTTCTCGAGTGCCACATGTCGTTTTTTATTGGCGTATCAGTAACGCTCCAAAAGAAAAGGCTATAGCCTTTTCTATTAATTAAAAAAAATTATGTTAGTTATTTTTTTTAATTTAATACATTTTATTGAAAACAAAATGCTATGTAATAGCTTTGCCGCGGCAGTTCTCGAGTGTCACATGTCTTTTTTTATTGGCGTATCAGTAACGCTCCAAAAGAAAAGGCTATAGCCTTTTCTATTAATTAAAAAAAATTATGTTAGTTATTTTTTTTAATTTAATACATTTTATTGAAAACAAAATGCTATGGAATAGCTTTGCCGCGGCAGTTCTCGAGTGCCACATGTCTTTTTTTATTGGCTTATCAGTAACGCTCCAAAAGAAAAGGCTATAGCCTTTTCTATTTATTAAAAAAAATTATGTTAGTTATTTTTTTTTAATTTAATACATTTTATTGAAAACAAAATGCTATGGAATAGCTTTGCCGCGGCAGTTCTCGAGTGCCACATGTCTTTTTTTATTGGCGTATCGGTAACGCTCCAAAAGAAAAGGCTATAGCCTTTTCTATTAATTAAAAAAAATTATGTTAGTTATTTTTTTTAATTTAATACATTTTATTGAAAACAAAATGCTATGTAATAGCTTTGCCGCGGCAGTTCTCGAGTGCCACATGTCTTTTTTTATTGGCTTATCAGTAACGCTCCAAAAGAAAAGGCTATAGCCTTTTCTATTAATTAAAAAAAATTATGTTAGTTATTTTTTTTAATTTAATACATTTTATTGAAAACAAAATGCTATGTAATAGCTTTGACGCGGCAGTTCTCGAGTGCCACATGTCTTTTTTTATTGGCGTATCAGTAACGCTCCAAAAGAAAAGGCTATAGCCTTTTCTATTAATTAAAAAAAATTATGTTAGTTATTTTTTTTAATTTAATACATTTTATTGAAAACAAAATGCTATGTAATAGCTTTGACGCGGCAGTTCTCGAGTGCCACATGTCGTTTTTTATTGGCGTATCAGTAACGCTCCAAAAGAAAAGGCTATAGCCTTTTCTATTAATTAAAAAAAATTATGTTAGTTATTTTTTTTAATTTAATACATTTTATTGAAAACAAAATGCTATGTAATAGCTTTGCCGCGGCAGTTCTCGAGTGTCACATGTCTTTTTTTATTGGCGTATCAGTAACGCTCCAAAAGAAAAGGCTATAGCCTTTTCTATTAATTAAAAAAAATTATGTTAGTTATTTTTTTTAATTTAATACATTTTATTGAAAACAAAATGCTATGGAATAGCTTTGCCGCGGCAGTTCTCGAGTGCCACATGTCCTTTTTTATTGGCTTATCAGTAACGCTCCAAAAGAAAAGGCTATAGCCTTTTCTATTAATTAAAAAAAATTATGTTAGTTATTTTTTTTAATTTAATACATTTTATTGAAAACAAAATGCTATGTAATAGCTTTGCCGTGGCAGTTCTCGAGTGCCACATGTCGTTTTTTATTGGCGTATCAGTAACGCTCCAAAAGAAAAGGCTATAGCCATTTCTATTAATTAAAAAAATTATGTTAGTTCTTTTTTTAATTTAATACATTTTATTGAAAACAAAATGCTATGTAATAGCTTTGCCGCGGCAGTTCTCGAGTGTCACATGTCTTTTTTTATTGGCGTATCAGTAACGCTCCAAAAGAAAAGGCTATAGCCTTTTCTATTAATTAAAAAAAATTATGTTAGTTATTTTTTTTAATTTAATACATTTTATTGAAAACAAAATGCTATGTAATAGCTTTGCCGCGGCAGTTCTCGAGTGCCACATGTCTTTTTTTATTGGCGTATCAGTAACGCTCCAAAAGAAAAGGCTATAGCCTTTTCTATTAATTAAAAAAAATTATGTTAGTTATTTTTTTTAATTTAATACATTTTATTGAAAACAAAATGCTATGTAATAGCTTTGCCGCGGCAGTTCTCGAGTGCCACATGTCTTTTTTTATTGGCGTATCAGTAACGCTCCAAAAGAAAAGGCTATAGCCTTTTCTATTAATTAAAAAAAATTATGTTAGTTATTTTTTTAATTTAATACATTTTATTGAAAACAAAATGCTATGTAATAGCTTTGCCGCGGCAGTTCTCGAGTGTCACATGTCTTTTTTTATTGGCGTATCAGTAACGCTCCAAAAGAAAAGGCTATAGCCTTTTCTATTAATTAAAAAAAATTATGTTAGTTATTTTTTTTAATTTAATACATTTTATTGAAAACAAAATGCTATGTAATAGCTTTGACGCGGCAGTTCTCGAGTGCCACATGTCTTTTTTTATTGGCGTATCAGTAACGCTCCAAAAGAAAAGGCTATAGACTTTTCTATTAATTAAAAAAAATTATGTTAGTTATTTTTTTAATTTAATACATTTTATTGAAAACAAAATGCTATGTAATAGCTTTGCCGCGGCAGTTCTCGAGTGCCACATGTCTTTTTTTATTGGCGTATCAGTAACGCTCCAAAAGAAAAGGCTATAGCCTTTTCTATTAATTAAAAAAAATTATGTTAGTTATTTTTTTTAATTTAATACATTTTATTGAAAACAAAATGCTATGTAATAGCTTTGCCGCGGCAGTTCTCGAGTGCCACATGTCTTTTTTTATTGGCGTATCAGTAACGCTCCAAAAGAAAAGGCTATAGCCTTTTCTATTAATTAAAAAAAATTATGTTAGTTATTTTTTTTAATTTAATACATTTTATTGAAAACAAAATGCTATGTAATAGCTTTGCCGCGGCAGTTCTCGAGTGCCACATGTCGTTTTTTATTGGCGTATCAGTAACGCTCCAAAAGAAAAGGCTATAGCCTTTTCTATTAATTAAAAAAAATTATGTTAGTTATTTTTTTTAATTTAATACATTTTATTGAAAACAAAATGCTATGGAATAGCTTTGCCGCGGCAGTTCTCGAGTGCCACATGTCTTTTTTTATTGGCGTAGCAGTAACGCTCCAAAAGAAAAGGCTATATATAGCCTTTTCTATTAATTAAAAAAAATTATGTTAGTTATTTTTTTTAATTTAATACATTTTATTGAAAACAAAATGCTATGTAATAGCTTTGCCGCGGCAGTTCTCGAGTGCCACATGTCCTTTTTTATTGGCTTATCAGTAACGCTCCAAAAGAAAAGGCTATAGCCTTTTCTATTAATTAAAAAAAATTATGTTAGTTATTTTTTTTAATTTAATACATTTTATTGAAAACAAAATGCTATGTAATAGCTTTGACGCGGCAGTTCTCGAGTGCCACATGTCTTTTTTTATTGGCGTATCAGTAACGCTCCAAAAGAAAAGGCTATAGACTTTTCTATTAATTAAAAAAAATTATGTTAGTTATTTTTTTAATTTAATACATTTTATTGAAAACAAAATGCTATGTAATAGCTTTGCCGCGGCAGTTCTCGAGTGCCACATGTCTTTTTTTATTGGCGTATCAGTAACGCTCCAAAAGAAAAGGCTATAGCCTTTTCTATTAATTAAAAAAAATTATGTTAGTTATTTTTTTAATTTAATACATTTTATTGAAAACAAAATGCTATGTAATAGCTTTGCCGCGGCAGTTCTCGAGTGTCACATGTCTTTTTTTATTGGCGTATCAGTAACGCTCCAAAAGAAAAGGCTATAGCCTTTTCTATTAATTAAAAAAAATTATGTTAGTTATTTTTTTTAATTTAATACATTTTATTGAAAACAAAATGCTATGTAATAGCTTTGACGCGGCAGTTCTCGAGTGCCACATGTCTTTTTTTATTGGCGTATCAGTAACGCTCCAAAAGAAAAGGCTATAGACTTTTCTATTAATTAAAAAAAATTATGTTAGTTATTTTTTTAATTTAATACATTTTATTGAAAACAAAATGCTATGTAATAGCTTTGCCGCGGCAGTTCTCGAGTGCCACATGTCTTTTTTTATTGGCGTATCAGTAACGCTCCAAAAGAAAAGGCTATAGCCTTTTCTATTAATTAAAAAAAATTATGTTAGTTATTTTTTTTAATTTAATACATTTTATTGAAAACAAAATGCTATGTAATAGCTTTGCCGCGGCAGTTCTCGAGTGCCACATGTCTTTTTTTATTGGCGTATCAGTAACGCTCCAAAAGAAAAGGCTATAGCCTTTTCTATTAATTAAAAAAAATTATGTTAGTTATTTTTTTTAATTTAATACATTTTATTGAAAACAAAATGCTATGTAATAGCTTTGCCGCGGCAGTTCTCGAGTGCCACATGTCGTTTTTTATTGGCGTATCAGTAACGCTCCAAAAGAAAAGGCTATAGCCTTTTCTATTAATTAAAAAAAATTATGTTAGTTATTTTTTTTAATTTAATACATTTTATTGAAAACAAAATGCTATGGAATAGCTTTGCCGCGGCAGTTCTCGAGTGCCACATGTCTTTTTTTATTGGCGTAGCAGTAACGCTCCAAAAGAAAAGGCTATATATAGCCTTTTCTATTAATTAAAAAAAATTATGTTAGTTATTTTTTTTAATTTAATACATTTTATTGAAAACAAAATGCTATGTAATAGCTTTGCCGCGGCAGTTCTCGAGTGCCACATGTCCTTTTTTATTGGCTTATCAGTAACGCTCCAAAAGAAAAGGCTATAGCCTTTTCTATTAATTAAAAAAAATTATGTTAGTTATTTTTTTTAATTTAATACATTTTATTGAAAACAAAATGCTATGTAATAGCTTTGCCGTGGCAGTTCTCGAGTGCCACATGTCTTTTTTTATTGGCGTATCAGTAACGCTCCAAAAGAAAAGGCTATAGCCTTTTCTATTAATTAAAAAAAATTATGTTAGTTATTTTTTTTAATTTAATACATTTTATTGAAAACAAAATGCTATGTAATAGCTTTGACGCGGCAGTTCTCGAGTGCCACATGTCTTTTTTTATTGGCGTATCAGTAACGCTCCAAAAGAAAAGGCTATAGCCTTTTCTATTAATTAAAAAAAATTATGTTAGTTATTTTTTTTAATTTAATACATTTTATTGAAAACAAAATGCTATGTAATAGCTTTGCCGCGGCAGTTCTCGAGTGCCACATGTCTTTTTTTATTGGCGTATCAGTAACGCTCCAAAAGAAAAGGCTATAGCCTTTTCTATTAATTAAAAAAAATTATGTTAGTTATTTTTTTTAATTTAATACATTTTATTGAAAACAAAATGCTATGTAATAGCTTTGACGCGGCAGTTCTCGAGTGCCACATGTCTTTTTTTATTGGCGTATCAGTAACGCTCCAAAAGAAAAGGCTATAGCCTTTTCTATTAATTAAAAAAAATTATGTTAGTTATTTTTTTTAATTTAATACATTTTATTGAAAACAAAATGCTATGTAATAGCTTTGACGCGGCAGTTCTCGAGTGCCACATGTCTT
>CATQFJ010000196.1:0-98068 GCA_956483585.1 Gymnocheta viridis
GCAATATTTCGCATAATTCAGAATGAACTGTGGGTGTTTCAAGAATTGGATTCAAATGCTGCAATAACTCAATCGTGTTTTTGTTACATATGACTTTAACACTTAATAGCCAAGAATTCTTTTCCGTAGCCTTTTGGTTGATCTGTCGGCTTATATTTAAAGCAGTGTCAACAACATTTTCTACTAAGTTATTTTTCCACATATTATTACAAATAATTTTTTGTTGATGGAAAGGCGAGAGATCATCTTAAAAAAATAAGTATTTTGATTATTACAAAATTTGAAAATTTTAAATTAAATCTACCATAATAACTCCAACTTTCTTCTACTAAAAATGGTGTTATCGGCCACAATATCTTGCTCAGTACTGTATAACATTACTCCAATGTTGCACGTAAGTCTGCAATTTCTTCTGAAGTTCCACAATACAAACGATCTTTTATCAAATTCACGTATATGGCAGATATTTGATTTGTTATAAAATTTTGTATATTTGCCACAACACGATTGTACTCATAACATTTGTATAAATCGAAAACCTTTAACATAAAATTTAAATATACATACATAAGTATTTACTTTAGATAATGATTTCAGTTTCTAATACATTTAGGGCCAGTTTATGACTTCGTATTTAAATGGTATGTATTTATATTTAAGTTCTATTTAAATACGTAATTAAGTTTTGCAGTAAAAACTTAAATGAAACTTAAATAATATTTAAATGACCAACCATGCTAATTTAAGTTCTATTTAAGTTGTGCACACATATGTACATACACAAACATATGGTTTTGCTACCTTGTTGTTGTTTCGCGCAACAAGGTAAACAAAAAATTTGCGTCCATTGAAAAATCAACATCTTTTGGGGTGCAATTTGGACTTCTTTTATTAATATTATTCTATTATATCTTCTTTCTTAATTGTTTTACACATTTAAAACATTGCAGCAACCTATTAATGTTGTTATTTTCAGCCTGAAAAAGAATTCACATTAGAAATTTTTCTTTAATTTTGTTCTACAGCTGTTTCTCCAAAAAAATTTAGAGAATTTCGTGATGCTGCCACATTTTTATCGTAATTAAATATAAACAATAATTTAACACTGAAAAACAGAAACCGTATTTAAATGCAACTTAAATTTAAATGACACTTAACTAAATGCGTATTTAAATATGAAGTCATAAACTGGCCATTATACTAACCTCGCCATTTTAGTTAGGGCGCGGTTTCTTAACTAAAAGTAATGCCAAGTTTTTTATATTATTCTGCACAAAAAGATATTGCCACACTGAATTTTTATATAGCATCAATGCCAGAAACTTTAAAAAATGGTCAAACTTAGTTAATGGTCTCTGGACCAAATAAAATAAAAAGCATGATAGAAAATTGAAAAATAAAAAAATGGTGACGACGCATATATTCCGAATTTTAGGGCTCTGAACTTAACATAGGAAACTGCGAAAAATCTAAAAAAAAACTTAAATAGTTTATCTGATAGGATATTGAAAAACTAAGAACAAATTAAGTGGAAAATTGGCGCCGACCCTTATTTCTAGGGTTTTTTTTTACACAAAACAATACTAAAATTCTTTATGTCATCACAGAGCAAATAATTAGAAGCAAATTACGTTTTTACATACATCAAAGTTGGAGACCATCAAATAAGCAGACGTCAAATAAAACTATCACAATTTTTGGATTCTCTAAGTGAAGAGTTATTTGTGGAACGATATTTCGAAAAAATTAAAGAATATGTAAAAATTTACAAACAACCATTTGGCGGTACTTTTATTCTGCACAAGGTTGTTGTTACCAGATCATTATGAAGAATTCATGGCTTTTGAATTATACCAAAAATAGTATTTTTTGTGGAACGAAAAATATTTTTATTTTTAAAACTTTGTTCAACAAAAAACTTTTGGGCTATATAAGTTGTATACCAAATTGAAGGCATTAATGTCTCCTTTCACGTGCAAATGGTCCCGTCCAGGAAGAGATCCTAGATTTTCAATTATACCAAAAATAGTATTTTTTGTGGAACGAAAAATATTTTTATTTTTAAAACTTTGTTCAAAAAAAAACTTTTGGGCTATATAAATTATATACCAACTTGAAGGCATTAATGTCTCCTTTCACGTGCAAGTGGACCCATCCAGGAAGAATTCCTGGATTTTGTTTAAGGATGAAATATATAATAAGGGTAATGTATCTAGATACGGAATGTAACGATATTTCCAGGTATTCGGTATTACATAAATTAATTTACTTAAATCTTAATAAGCTATAAGTATTTCATCATAATTCATTGTATTGTTTTAACAAATTTATGATTTATTCTTATTAATAAAAAATATTGATATTGTTTGTTATGTTAGTTTGTTAACTTTAAAATCCTCTCCCATATACAAAAAATAAGAAGATCATATATTCACAATAAAATAGCTGTTTTAGATGGATGCTGCAAGAAATTTCACTTCTTAAACTTGGTAGAACTGAAATTTGGCTCTGCAAACTGCAAAAAGAGAACATATTTTTCGCTCTCTACAAAATGAGCGAACAGATTTAGTTTGTTAACTTAGTTTGTTATCTTCACGGAGATAACCAATTTTATGTAAAGTTCATACGTAATCCAATCGACGGCGTTAGTCTTTGTTTACAATTGCTATGAAGATTTTTCATACAGATTTCTTAAACTATCTAGTAGATTCTCGTTGCTGTTTCTAGAACTTACTTGAATGTTCTGTTTCCTTTAGTTTAAATTTGAGTGGTCAAATTTGCATACACACGGTTGATTATACTGTGCTTAATCACCGCTGTATTATTATGTCCGTTAAATTTGAATCTACATTTAAATTTTGTAACAATATATTTAATTTAGATGACTTTAATTGTCCAAATATAAGAACGTTATATAAAAGAAATATTAACATCAATATCTGTAAATATCATAGAAATGTAAGGAAATGTGTGCTAAAAAAAGTGCAATTTTATATAGAAATTTTATTAATTTGTATGTAAGCAAAGATAATATTTAAAGCATTTAAAACTTTTGTTTAGTTATTTATGTACTCTGTTGCGAACTAGATCAATTATTAGATGGATACAGTTGTCATATCCATAAGGAACACAAGAAATTATTCCTGAGAATCGTTGAGGAATTAAGAACGCATGGTAATGAATCGTATCCTTTCATATATTTTCATAATGAAGATGTAATATTGAAAATATCAGTATACCAAATGCTAATATATGTGCATGTAAATTATATATTTAAAAGTAAAATAAATAATCTCCACAATAAATAAAATCACATCATATATATTTCTGTATATCAATTAGTTTTATTTAAAATATTTATTGTAGTATGTATATATTTTTATTAGATTAGGCTGAAAGTAGAAAGAGTCGTATTGAATAAAAATAAAAAAGACACATTTATTATAATTTATTAAAATTTTTTTATTAAAATGTAAACTCTGATTGTTCCAAAATTTGTTTGAAAAAATTTCTGAAAAACACTCGCATTTATACTAAATTATGCTAACGCATATCTTAAAAAAGGGAAAACAAACAAATTTCTGAGTGGACCATTTCTTTTAATTTACAACATACGGTAATACAATTGTCACATATGTATGGTGATAAACAAGTGCATGTTGAATTCGTTTATATGTTGGTTGCATGATGTGTACTCGTGTTTATTCTATTTTATTTTCTGGTTTAGTTCATTGAAAACTAGCAAGGTGTGCATTAGACCTCGCCTTACTTATATGGAAATTTTTTTTTTCGAATTTTGCATTTGGGGATTGGTTAAATGTTGATTTGATGTAAAAATTCATGTGGTAAAATTTGAAGTCGATCAGAGTGTGCCAACCCGTGCCAAAATGAGGTCAAAGTTCAAAATATATAGAAAACAATCATTTTTTCATTGATGACAAGTTATTTTTTATAAAAAAAACATATAATGTTTTCTTAATTTACAATTTTTTATATTCAAACATTTCATTAAAAAAGAAGAGAATTAACATTATTAAATTATTATAAGAGCGACGATTTAGTATATGATGGGAATTCCTTTCGGTAGTTCTCAACAACATGAAGCAAGTACTGCTTGTCTTCTTTGCTATGTGTTAAGGACCGCTTAAAATATGTAATAAGTTTGACTTTTCTCTCAGCAGCATCATTAACAACATTAATATTTTTCAGAATTTAAACGCCTTTAATGTATTCTGCTCTTTCGCGCCAATTTGAGGGATCAAAGTTTAAAAAATTGGTGTCTATTACCAAACGTGCAAAAACGGTTTTAGTTTTATGTGTTACAAAGCAACTCAAATCTTTAGATTGAAATTCTTCAATACTAGCGCAAACTTTTTTAGGCAGTGAAATTACATTGTCTTCCTCAATTTCGATCTCATTGGCAAGTGCCGCAACCATTTTTGTTTTTACGTCAAACGGTACGTTGCAATTAAAAAACGCAAGAGCAACTAACTCTTCCGATATATACCATAGGTGGTTTCGGATTTTTGCTAATAATGGCATTGATATGTTTCGGTCCATATAACTTGCAATCTTTATAACCAGCTGTAAATCGTTATTTGGTGCTTCGACAGCATAAGTGGTTCTGAACCAGTACGGAACATACAGGCGTACCAGAAATATACAAATATTTCGCAAACCATTGAACTGGCTGGAAGACATTTTAAACTGTTTTTGTAAAGCATATATTTTTAAAACATATATGGCTTTCGACATGAATCTTGCATGGGATGTTGCCCCAGGTGCGTGAAATGCGAAATTTTGATGCTGCCACCAATAAAAATATACGTAAGTTGTAATAACTCTTTATAATCATGTCGAATATGGTCTTTTTCTAAATGTTTAATACAAAACTCTTTGCTGAAGTTACATTCTTCGACACTTACAGCACGTTGCACTTCTTCATCCATAATACCAACTTTGAAATCTTCCAACTTAAAAGTGTTCCATTCCCGTGAAAAACGTTCAAATATACCAACTTCTGGACCACTAGATTTTTCAAAATATACCTCAAAAACAGCTCGCAGTAAGATTTCTGCAATATGATCTCTGCACGGTAACCACATCAAACTCCGATCTAATTTTTTTCTCCAGCAACATTGCTGCCCCATTATGTTGACCAGTCTTGGCAGCAGTTGTGTCAAAGCACACCATTTCTAATGAATTTATCATGTTAATTTTCGTTAAATAATCATATATTGATTGTACGATTGCTGCTCCAGATCCAACTTCAATAATTGGAATGGCAATTAACTTTTAAATTTTTTCTACAGTTAAAACAATAGCTAGGCGGTCAACTTTTTCTTTTCCAGCCATTGCAGGAAGTAGTTTACCATCCCAATGTAGAACGAATGTGTCAGGAATCTGAAAAATGTTAATTCTGTGAAATATTCATAACAATTTTAAAATAAAATGGATTGCAAGTGGAGTCGATATATTAACAGCATCCATGCATGCCAACATTCTGTCATCTATGAATTTTTTCCTAACACGATTCTCTGTCGGGTTAATGTTTTTTGGTTCAATTGTCGGCGAATCTGCAGACTTTTTAGATTCACATTCACTTTCATTACTTGCATCAAATTGTACAGTCAAGACTAAAGTAAAAATTATTGAACAAAATAAGTTGAAAGAAAAAAATTACTTATGCTGACTTTAATATAACCTTCAGAGCTTTCAATTCTTTGATGTTTTTCTTTGCGTCGATTTTCCTTTTCTTCTCCTTCCGCCTTTCTTTATTTGTTAGGTTTTGATCCATTGAAGTCATTATGCCAACATGACCTTGTTCCCTTTGTTTAATTAAGAAATCTCTATCCTCCTGAATAGAAATTATTTCTAAGGCATCAACATGTGCAATATCGAATAAATTTTTCAAATGTTCTTTGAAATCTTCTTCCATTTTTCTACGACTTGCAAATTTAGATTTAGAAACTTTTTGCACCTTTCTCCACTCATCATATAATTTGTTTAATTTTTCAACACATGTTGTTTTGTGTAACGTTGGAATACGAGCTCTTTCCCAGATGGGCAATATTTCTTCTAACGCTAATACAGAACTCTCTTTAATTGTCTTTTTTACACACCGCAAATAATAAAAAAGCAATGTAACACTTGTAGTTTTGAAGATAATTTGCATCCAACTATTTTTTTCGCATTTTACTATCAAATGCACGTATATATCAGCAGATCTAAGATTTAGAGATTTATTTACACCATAATAAAAATTCTGTACTGATTGTACTATTTTTAATTCCTTTAATAAACAACTTTTCACAACTGCACTCAATTTCGCAATGGAAAAATACTAAAATCAAAATATAAAAGCTAAACGAAATTGGTGGCAGAATGTCACAATGTACTTATAATATCAATGAAAAAACTACTGTTTTCTATATATTTTAAACTTTGACCTCATTGTGGCACGGGTTGGCACACTCTAGGCTGTCCATTACATCTCTTTTGAAGAGAACATGTTCTCTTTTTGTGTTCGTATCTTTTTGTTCACTCTCTTTTTTTGGTGCGGTAGTTTTTTGTCCAACAGTGCTCTTTATGTACTCTATTTCAAAAAAAAATCCTAGATTGATGGAATTTTATTTATTTAGTAGGAATTCGCCACAGAAATCGGAGCTATGGACTTTTTCTCATTTCGATAACACGCTCTAATTGTTTACTGGGTTAAATCCAAGAATGATATATACCAGATTGCGCCACTTGAGAACCGCTATAAAAATCGCTCAAATCAGCTGTTGCGGGTTTGCATATACTTTACATGAGAAAGTCAGGGGCAACGTCATAGCTGTCATGCAAATTTCGTCATAGCTTTCTGCAATCAGCTGTTTATGGTGGGGGTGTGGGTTAAATCTGTTGACAAGTTAAATCTGTCATTCTGTCAAAAGCAAACCGTTTGCTGTCAAATCAAATACAAATTGTTTATTGTTATTTGTTTTTCCACGCTGCAGCGTGGTTGCTTTGTGTAAAGCCTTAAAGTTAATGGTTTAGCTAGTTTAATAAGCAATAAGGTAATCTATTTTTTTAACTTTGATTATTATTTTATATTTATATAAAAACTTTTTTCGTAGCCTAGAGATGAGCAAAAGAAAATGTGTTTTTAACCATGATTTACAAACAAAATATAAATCGTTCATTGCCAAACCAGAACTTGCAAAACATGAAGCATTCTGCACGATTCGCAACACCAAAATCTCGATTGCAAATAAAGGACGATATGATTTGGAGCAACATATTGGTTCGCAAAGGCACAAACAATCATTACAGGCAGGTGAAGGTTCGAGTAGTTTGACCCAGTTTTTTATACCAAAATATACAAAGCTGGATGACAAGGTAGCTGCTGCAGAAGGTACCTTAGCTTTCCATACTCTTAAACACCATTTCAGTTTCCGTTCCACCGACTGCAGTTCAAGTTTATTTAAATAAATATTTGAAGATTCCCATATTGCAAAACTGGTTAGGTCTGCGCATACAAAAACCAGGGCAATTGCAAAAAATGTAATAACACCTTTTTGTATTGAAAATATTAAAAAGGAAATTTCCGAAATTCCATATATATCTGTTTCTACAGATGGAAGCAACCATGGTTCAATTAAAATGTTTCCATTATTACTCCAATACTTCAATGCAAAAACTGGAATTCAAACGAAAATGTTACATCTGAATAATTTACAAGATGAAAAATCCGAAACCATAGCGAATTATATAATAAAATATTTAACAAAATTTAATTTGTTAGAAAAGTGTATTGCATTTTCCGCAGATAACTGCAATACGAATTTCGGTGAAATAAAGAGAGCTGGCGAAAATAATGTTTATTGCAAATTGAAATCAAAACTGGAAAAGGATTTAATTGGAATCGGATGCCCAGTTCACATTACTTCTAACTCAGCCAAAACTGGTTTTGATTCGTTTCCTGTTGATGTAGAATTGATTTGTATAAAAATCTTTATTTTTTTTCAATTTACACAGTAAGAACCGAAAGTTTAAAGGAATTTTGCAGCTTCACTGAAATAGAATATAAAAATTAGATAAAATCATTATTTCCCGCAGTGAATCGAATTCTAGAAGTTTTTCCAGCTCTAAAATCTTATTTTTTATCTATTGATAACTGTCCAGTTATTCTGGAACGATTTTTTAAGTCAAACTTAAGTGAGGCGTTTTTGTACTTTGTACATTCATTGCAATATGTATTTCACGAAAGAAGTAAAGAGATGGAAATGGAAACAAATTCAATCTTGGAGGTATCGTGAATCGTGAAATCTTTGAAAACCACTTTAAAGTGCAGAATTGACCAGAACTTTTTGCCAATTTCCACAAATACAATATTACTTGAATTAATCAGGAACGGATTTGAAACTGAAGTTAATTCTTTTAAAAATGATTGTATGAAGTGCTACATCATTGGAATACCTCGAAAAATGGACAATTCACTTGGATGAGTTCAGTTGCTTCAATTGGATGAAATTGGACGAAGTACCTGAGTGGACATCAGTTGAACTTACGGTCAAATATATATCTTCGAAAGGTGTCGAATTAAGTTTCAATGATTCAAAAGGTTTTGACCAGTTTTGTAACTTAAAAAATTTTGTGGCCGCGAAACTATCTGATACCGATGATGAATTTAAAAAACTAATATCAAGTGCAAAATGGTTAAAGTTTTTTGAAAATAATAATAATTCAGAGTATTATTCGGAACTCCTAAAAATTTTTCAATTTTTTTTTGCATACCAGGACAAAATGCAAATGTCGAAAGAATATTTTCTTTAATTGGGGCACAATGGACGAAAGAGCGGAACAAACTCAAAATTTCAACCATCAGATCGATTCTCACGGTTGTATACAATCTTAAGGATTTAAAATGTAAATCTTTTAAAGATTTAATTATTAACGATAAAAAATACTTAGCCCTAATAAGTAGCTCAAAAAAGTATAATTCCGATTCATCAGAATCAGAATCAGATATTGATCTCAATTAATTTTTATATATTAATTTATTTTGTTTATGTTTTTTTTAAGAAAATGTGATTTTTGAATTTATTTTGTTTATTTTTTTAAGAAAATGTGATTCTTTTTGTTTTTTATTGTTTTATTATATATTTATTTCGTTGTTTCTATCATTAATAATAATTAATTAATTAATTAATTATAACATCAATAAAATTATTAATTATTTAATAAATAATTTTTTATTGTAAACTCTTTTTTAGTTAAAATGTACTCTTTTTTTAGAACGAAAGTTCTCTTTTGAAAATAAGTCATATGGGAACCCTAGCACACTCTGATCGACTTCAAATTTTACCACATGAATTTGTACATCAAATCACACATATATCCAATCAACAAATGCAAAATTAAAAAAAATTTGAGGCGAGGTCTAGTGTGCATATGTGTTTTTTTGTCAACCACGGAAAAAATAAATGAGCTTTGTAATTTTGAGTTTTATCATGTCTAATAATTAAAGAAAAGTTTTTTTCGACCATTCGCACATAATTTCTGTAATATTTTGGTTCATTTTCTTTTAACTCTTTCATTTGAAAATTTCTTTTTTTAATACCAATTTTTTACCATATCCTTTATTTTCTTTGGATGTACGTAATTTTTCTCCACTTCATAAAACAATTCATCAATAATAATAATTGTTGCTGTTTCACTTAGCTCACGGCTCATTTTTTCTTTCTTGCGCGATGTTCAATGCGAATACATGCGATGTTCAATGCGTTCGTGGTTTCATTCTTGGTTGCAGTGTGGGTATTAAAATATGAAACATGTCTGATAAACGTGTTGCATAAACACGTTGCAATATCTCTAGCCAGCATTATACACATAAATATACGCACTAGGGAGTGAAATAGGTGGAGATAACAAGCTAAGCGGTAGAGAAGGACATACAGAAAATAATCCAATGCAAACACACGCAACCATGCGCAATATAATGAAATATTCTAACGAGCTCACTCAAACTGACCAATAACGATGTAACTCTACACACATACATACACGACATATGAATATATTTAAAAATAAACAAGTATTCATATGTTTCTCTTTCCCGCACCCTTATTTTTCATTAAAAATACACAGATAGAGGACACAGTCAAACATTAATGGTTTACTTTAAACAAAAGAAAAAACACATGCCCTAAATTCTTGCATCTTATCAAGATAATAAAAAAGAAAAACAGAAAGGACAAGTGTAATAAAAAGAGATAGACCCACATATGTGTTTTATTTAGTATTAGGGATTTCAAATCTAAGTCGGTGAAATATTTTGTACCTATGAAGGAAATTTCAAGCTTTCTGAAAAACTTTCAACAGAGTTGTTCAATATAGGTGCCCGGGTAGGGGTGTTCGGATAGAAATTTCAGGGCTGATATTCAATAGAGGAGCCCTGACTGACATTCAAATCAGGCATGTGAAAACAACAAAAAAAAGCATACAATATTTTTTTTGAGACCCCTTAATACACCACACAAATTTTATGAAACTTACTAATACAAACAACCATCCAAGGATGGAAAACGCATTTCCATAATAAATACACTTAATCACCTAACAAAAAATATTTTTAACGATCACGTTTCCCAGCCAGGCATGCACACTAATTTTGTATGAACAACGTGGTCGCGAGCCGGCACAAACATACTACTGAAAAAATTTATTTAATGCTTCTGTAATGACGATCAAACGGAAATGCAATGAAAAAGTTTTACGAATCAAGGTGTATTTAATTGGGTAACAGCAATAAAAGCACAACAGGCATTTTTGTTTGTGAATAATCAGCTGCTGTAATGCTGTCACCTGGTTAAATTCGCCATGATACGAATGACATTTACAAACTTCATATAATTTTCAATTATAAATTCGAATTAATATCACCATATTTATATTGATTTGAGAGAACGTTATTTTCAACAGTCCCTCTCCTTTTCTTAAATCGATATTAATCTGCAAAACCAAAATAATTTATAATTTTATTAAACTTATCTTTATTAAGAGCCTTGGTTAGACGTCTCTAGATATTGTACTTCGATGTCTCCTTCACGTTGACTATCGCAGGTATAACAATATTGAATGTCAATATGCTTTGTTCGTTTCGAAGAATTAGGATTCTTAACGAGAGTAATAGGTGTTTGATTATCACATTTGATTGGTGTTGCTGGGTGTTGTATATTTATTTCAGCCGACAATTTTCTTAAAAATTTAAGAGCTTTTGTTGCGGCGCCTAATGCAATAACCCCAGCTTCTGTGGTGGATGTCGTTGTAACAGATTGTTTCCTGGAACACCAAGCAATGGGACCTCCATTCATGAAACAAACCCAACCAGTTGTGCTACGTCTTGTGTTGATATTGCCAGCCCAATCAGAGTCACAATACATAACAAGTTCTTTGGAGTCAGATCCTATTTCGTAAGCAATACCACGATTTTCTGTTGCTTTTAAATATGTATCTAAAAACTCGATTGACTCCTTCCCAGTAAACAGTAGATGGGTTTTCTAATAAATCTGCTTTGCATACCAACGATATAAGCAACGTCAGTGTGCGTAGATACCATCAAATACATCAACGATCACATTGCTTCACGATACGGAAAATTGGTTTCAGTTGCTTCCTTTTGTTGTAAAAATTGCATACCAGGCTAGCAGGCGTTTGAACAGTAGAGCAATTAAAATAATTAAAACGTAAAATTTTCTAAGTGCACACATATTGAAAAACTTTAAGCTTATTTTTCTTTTTATCGGTATTTATTTGCAATCCAACGAAAATTCTGCTTCTCTATGTGCAATTTCTAATTCCAGATGCAAAGCTTGTAGCATACGCTTTACAATACAACTATCGTTCCCACATTTCAAACCATCATCTACGTACAAAGCGAGATAAATCGTTACTGAAATAGTTTGGTAGACAAAAACACAGGATTGTTCAAATCCAAATTTTATGAGGAAACTAACAGTTCTCTTATTCCACTGATGTGAAGCTTGAAAAAGGGCAAAAAATATTGCATTTTTTGGAAAAGAAAACTCCATCAAAATGAACAGAACGTAATTCATAATTCAAAAAAACGTTATTTTTGAGTTAAGAATGCAGAATTAAACTTCTTTATATTATGTAAAAATTTCATAAAAATTTCTTGTTTTCTCACCTCTTGAGAAGAGAATATTTTTTTGTTTTCCCATTGAGGCATGTGTAAACTAAAAACTTTAGTCATTTTCTGATGAACGAGTTTTTTTAGTTATGACGTTGTGTGAGTAAATGAGCGATATATATATACATACATATGTAAATATATCTCCATTGAATTATAAATTAACCCAGTTTTGTAATTTTTATAAATATATGAAGCATATTATGTTTTTTTTACGTTTTATTACGCAGATTCCCATAATGTGGACTCCCAACTCTAGGTCTGCCAGTAAAAAATGATAACTATCAAAACAACAAACAGACAATTTTGTGTGCTAAACTTTGGTTTTTGGAAACAGATTAAGGTTTTGACGTTTCAGTTGGGAGTCTACGTATTCTGTGGTATGGTGTTTTGTTTGTTAAAAGTCTCTTACTGGTTTTGTAAGCAATGTTTTGTATTTTATAAGAAATATTGTAAGTTTAAACGACTATCGAAAACTATCGATAGTTATCGATGGTTTCTAAGGAACTATCGCATACTATCGATAGTGCCGACTATCGATAGTTTCAGACCACTACTAACTATAATCAAACTATATTTTTAAATCATATAATGTTAAATTATTTATTGTACAAAAATAAATGCAGTTTCCATAAAATAAAAAATACAGTTTCACTTATTAAGGTATGCTATCAAGGGTATAATTGAAAAGATTTAGATATATATATATATATATATAATGTACGGCTAAAACGAGGGTTTCCCCGACTTTCGTCATCACAACCTTGGTAGGCATACTAATTGCCTGAGTGTTACTTCTTTTAAAAAAACATATATCTGCATAAAAAGTTTCACCAGGATTCTTTGCTCGATTTGCACCTGACTTAGGGAAACTCTGACGAAGCTGTTTTCCATACGCACAGCCGTCGCAAAATGGAATTTTATTTTGGAATACCTTTAATTTTTAAATCTTGACCAATATTGTGTTTACTCATTTCTAATATAGTTTTAAAATTTGCATGTTATAAACGTTCGTCCCAAACCAAACTCATTTTGTATAATTTGTTATCCCGCACACCAACTTTCATAAACATCACGCAGTCTGCACCTTCTTCAAATACTACCTTCATACCTTTTTCGGTTGCTTTTAACACCGACAAAAAATTTCTATCCAGATCAGGTAGCAACAAAACATCTTTTATGGAATGTATGACACCTTTTGCACCACATTTTTCAATCACTTGCACGTCAATATTGTTTAATTTACGTCCATCACCAACTCGTACTTGACAAACACCTTGTTTGTATTCAGCAAATTGGGTATACAGCTCCCTCGGAAAACACATGTGGTCAGTGGCTTCTGAATCTACATAAAAAATCTTTTCAAATTTGCTTTGGCTATTATTAGAATGTAAAACAAACAAATGTTATTTTCGGCAACTTGACATTTCTTCGTTATCTTTTGTATTTAATTCTATAGTTACAGCTAAATAGCTAG
This sequence comes from Gymnocheta viridis, assembly GCA_956483585.1. NCBI lineage: Eukaryota > Metazoa > Arthropoda > Insecta > Diptera > Tachinidae > Gymnocheta > Gymnocheta viridis. The sequence goes on from CATQFJ010000196.1 coordinate 13,671, forward strand.
GGTTATTTGTTGTTTTCTTCTGTTAATCGCTTTGCCTTTTATAACATTCCCTTGTAACATTTATGGCAACGGCAACATACCTGGGTATGTTTTGCGTTTTCAAAACGTTGTAGCTCTGAACTAGATAATTCGATCGACTTAAGATCCTACATAAAACTGTCCATTTACAAAGTTGCACCCTTACGTCAACAGAATACATACCTGGGTAAGAATAGTAAAATGCATGTAGATATGATAATATAATTGAAGGATTCTGCTGATAGAAAAAATAAGGTTTCCTGTTCTGAGGAACGCCGTCGTCGCCTTTCTGACAAATGGAACGAATTTAATGGAGTGGACGAAAAATTGCGTGTAATTGTTGAAGACCAGTCTGAAGTAGATTACTTCAAAACCAATTACTTTGAGAAAATTCGGGCATTGGCGCAAGAACATATCGACCTATTTCATCAGCGGGGATTACACAAACACCTGGCGCAAAGAATATGGATCAGAAGACGATCCTTCACAGAGTTTAATTGGAAGGTTTAACGCTCGGATGTCAGCATTGCAGAGGTTATTGGTTGAAATGTCAAGGCTGAGTAGCGATGAACCTCAACAGTTCTACAACATTAGAATTGAGACTATTAAAAAACCATGGAACAAAATAGAAGAACTATACGATCAAACATGGGATCGATGCTCAAAGCCACTACCCAATGGTCTGGATCAAAATGCTTATGAAAACCTGAGTGGAATGGTCATTGATGGTTTCACAAAGTTACAGGTGATGTCAGATCATCCATCAAACACAAGTTCGGTAGGTCAACATACAGTCATGCCAACATCATTGCCGCTGCCGAAGACCTCAATTCCCAAGTTTGATGGGGATTATGAAAAATGTACGCAATTTTATGACATGTTTCTCCATATGGTTCATCAACAACCGATACGTGATGTCCAAAAGATGTGGTATCTGAAATCCAATCTAACAGGAGAAGCAGAAAAATTTGTAAGCCATATATCAACGACAGAGGGCAACTATGATTCAGCATGGACTATGTTACAAGAACGATACAACAACAAACGGGTTCTTGTAACAACACTGGTCGAGAAAATTATAAACCAACCATTGTGCACTTCAAATTCTGCTACCATTAAAAAAATTGCATGACACAACACGAGAATGTCTTTTGGCACTAAATAACATTGGAATTGAAACAAAGTGCTGGAACCCTCTCATTTTCCAAATATTGATTAAAAAGCTAGATCGAAGCATACATATGAGGTTCGAGTAGTCTCTTAGCAAGCCGAAGGAGTTACCAACAGTTGAGTCAAAAATTGGTATCGTATGCAAGCGGTCGTATTTTAAGAAGTGCTCTACAAAATAAACAGAAAACCCCGTCTAAAAGTCCAAATTAAATTGTTGAAAAATTTAATAAAAATTAATGCAAATATAGAAAAAGTGATATATAATCCGGTCGTGAAGAAAAAAACAATACATTTTTTATTTCAATATTAATCTAAAAAAGTGTTTATTCCTAAAGAAACACAATATACAAAATTACAAATAACTTAAAATTTCAAGTGCAAGTGAACTTAGAATCAAACTTCTCTTAAAAACAGCAGGAGGAGAATAAACATAAATAAAAATGAGTCAAAACATTATATGCAACCAATGTAAAATAGAAATTACAACACCAAATTCTGTGAAATGTTTCGGTTGTAACTCAAATTATCATTTTTCATCCTGTTCCCCCTCTCGGAAAGCACCTACATAACCATGTCCAGCGAAAGAAAAAATACATGGAGGTGTCATATATGTAAGCCGCGAGTTAAATCTCCCAACAATATGTACCAAGCTTTTGTCTCTGAAGAAAACAACAACAAAAAGCAAGCGCGAACCGATGACGAGGATGAAAAATCAGAAAACGAGAGCACGAAAAAATTTAAGCAATCAGTGTCACTGACCGTGGTCAACACAAAATTGCACGCTGTCCAAACTGATGTCACTGAATTGAAGTCTGATCTAAAAGACATAAAGAGAACAGTACAACAACTTGCTGATAGTCTAGAGATATCAAACATGCAATTAAAAGAGGAAATTAAAAACTCGCTCTCCACAATAACAACAGCCCTTTCAACGATAGTAGGCCACGAAAAAGATAAACAGCGCGAAAAACAAATAAACATGATGGAAACTCGTATAAATAAACTGGAGCAAAAAATGATAAATAACAACATTGAAATCAAAAACGTTACAAACCAACAAATCTCTGCTGTTGAAGTGGTTAAGAGAATTGCTACTTCTATCAGTATTGATATAGATGAAAAAGACATAAACAGAGCATAACACATAAAAAGTAGCAACAAAGTAATCGTAGAATTTTCCACATTAACCAAAAAGTCTGAACTTATGAGCAGAATAAATAGACATAGAATAGAAAGCAATATTGTTAACAACAATGAAACCAATACAAACAATACACCAAATAGCTTTATATTCGTCAACGACGAATTAACATTTAATAACCGCCGCCTCTTGTGGTTAACCAAAATAAAGGCGAAGGAAAATAACTGGAAGTTCGTATGGGTGCGCAATGGCAACATTTTTGCACGAAAACATGAAAATTCCCCTCTTTGTGTCATCAACAATTCTTCTGATATTGAAATCATATCCAACACAATTTAATTATTGATTTTTTCTCTTTTTTTATATTTTATCTTCCCAAATAAACATACTAAAAAACAAAACAAAAAATGATTAACAATATACAAAAAGAAATATTAAATAACTTTAATGAAGAAATAAAAACTTCTCAAGTTATCCCACATCACTTGTTTACATCAACATCCGATCACTAAGACTAAATTTCACATCTTTTCTTGCTTCTATAAACTGTATAATAAACGAAATAAAATTCATTGTATTAGTTGAAACCAACATAACAGATAATGAAAATAACTTTTATAATATAAAAGGTTTTAATTCTATATTTCTCAATAGAGAAGGTAGAGGTGGAGGTGTTGCTGTTTATATTGCAGAAGATATAGAGATCAACCAAGTATTAAACAACACAAACTCTTTTGAAATTATACAAATAAATGTAAATTTAAAAAACAACAAAAATCTTTCTCTGCTCGCAATTTACCGTCCCCCACATTTAAATGTCCAAACATTTACCATCGAAATTGATACAATAATAAACAATATCAATAAAAAACAAGAAATATTACTTGTGGGAGATGTAAACATTGATATTTCTAAAGCTAACACAACAACAACATACTTAAACATGATAACGAGTAATGGTATGCAATGTCTGATTAAAGAGACTACTCGCGAAGACGTAAAGAGAAATACTGCATCATGCATAGATCATCTCTTACTAAAAACAAACAAAACATCACAAAATATATACTCTGCAATAATAAAAAGTAGCATATCAGACCACTACTCACTTTTTTGCTCGATTTACGAAAATTTAAATAATCAGGGCAAGGAAAATACAAATATAACATCACAGGGTCTGCAATTAAGCAACTACAAAATGAACAAACAAATTAAAGAAACAAATTGGAATATCATTATTAACCAAACAACAAATGCTAATAACCTTTAAACCAAAATCCACCAAAAATTTAATGAAATATACAAAAACTAAAAAAAAACTAAAAAAACTAAAAACTAAAAAACAAATCCCGAGCAAAAAAAGATCGGCAAACCCATGGATTAGTGAAGAGATTGTTAAATACTGTGACACTAGGGATAAACTTTTCAAAAAATGGCGAAACAATCGCAACAATATATCATATGAAAATGAATTCAAAACTTTTAGGAAGTTTGTAAAAAAAATAACGTTCGAAAAGCATAAATATTTTAGAAATAAATTTATCGAAAACAGATATAACATGCGGGCAACATGGCAAACCATAAATGTGGGTGGCGTTGGCTCAGGTAGTAAGCACGTTGACTACAAACCGAAGGACCTGGGTTCAAACCCAGTGTCAGACAGTCATGAAATAAAAACACCACGCATTTCTCTGATGTGCATTGGTGTGCCTTTGTGTCAGTTGTTGGTGGAAGGTTTCAGTGGCGAAGGCATGGTCACTGGTCACTGAACAGTACCAACTTCAGCTGATACTAATTCCAATGTAACATCAGAGCGCCCTCCTTCGTTGGTACTGAGTAGCACAATCAACGGCGAAGTAAAATAAAATTAATAAAAGAAGTGGCTACTAAACAAAAACACAGCTTCAAAAAACTCGTAATGTCCTCCTCGCCACCAGAGGCGCTGCAACGCTGCTCTACGAATAAACGTGCAAAAAAAAAAAAAAAAAAAAAAAGGCAGAGTTGTAAAGAACGAATGAAGCTTCAACCTCCTTTCATATCTATCACTATCCCTTTCCACTAGTTCCAGCACAATGCATTGCATGTGTAGGGGTCATCCCCTGAGTGCTGGTCCAAGATAAAAAAAAAAAAAAAAAAAAAAAAAAAAATGAAATAATTGGCAAAAAATTTAGTATTATCGACACTTTTATCATGCGAAATTTTAAAAATGAAAATTTAAATAACATTTTAGATAAATTTGCATCAAACTTTAGTACTAATGTTAAAAAACTACTACACAACTGCAATATAAAAACAATAGAAAATTGTGAAAGTGCCCTACAAAATACGATATACGTTGAACACACGGATGAACAAGAAATTTACGGGATCTTAAAATCTCTCAATCAAAAAAAAAAAAAGACCGGGAATAGATGGAATCCGGCCGAAAGACCTTAAATTAAATGCTAGCCAATTAACACCTATTATTGCGACACTCGTAAATTTAAGCATTGAACATGGCACAGTTCCAGAACTGTTGAAAACTTCAATAGTTAGGCCAATTTACAAGAACGGAACACAATCAGAAACAAATAACTATAGACCAATTGCCATTCTCTCTATAATAGATAAAGTTCTTGAAGAAATTATTGTCAGAAGGCTCACAAATTTTCTCCAAAAATATAACATAATCAGCAGAAATCAGTACGGGTTCTAAAAAGGGAAAAATATCAACCAACTCTTAGGAAACTTTGCAAACTATGTCAATAAATGTTTAAGTAATAATATACATGTAATGGCGTTATTTATAGACTTCAGCAAAGCCTTCGACACCCTCTCCCACGACAATATCCTTCATGTCTTAGAAAGAAACGGCATAAGAGGGAACATTCTGAACTGGTTCAAAAGTTATCTAGAGAACAGATCATACTACGTGAAAATAAACAATAAGTTTAGCAAAGAAGTGCAGCACGACTGTGGATTGCCACAAGGATCCAAGCTGGGACCAATTTTATACCTCATTTATGCGAATGATGCTGAAATGCTTGAGAGAATGTGAAACTTTTGCATATGCAGATGATACTGCTATTATTGTTGCAGATAAAAACGTCTCCAAAGCAACAGAAATAATGCAAAAACAACTGGATATAGCAACAAAGTGGTGCCATGACAACGGCCTCATAATTAACGCTAAGAAAACAAAGATTATGCAAGTTAACAACGGTGTCGACACTGCCAACTAATTTAATTTGGCAGTGTAAGCGCTTTTAATATTTTTATCACTACACGCGTATCCGTTCCAATTACAAACTGCCTTCATACAATAAACCTGTGGGAAAACAATTTTGCTGGATCAGCGTCTGCATACTCGCGCATGTTGGTGCAACGTGATCGATGTATTTAACGAGCCAACAAAGTTGGCTGGGAACTGGCAGTCTTGGCTATGGTGTCACAAGTGGCAGTCGAATTATTTTGATTTGTAAAAATAGTTAAATTACTTTTGTGAATATACAGGTCTGTTCTGAAAACCGCGTGGTTTCAAATCACCAACTGTTTTAAAATCACGTAGACGATTTGATGCTGTTCTGCAAATCACGCGATTTTACGGTTTTCGGCGTGGTTTTAATTTTTCGAAAACACGAGAAAACAGCTGTTTTTTATATTTTTTGTTTGTTTGTTTATATTGTTATTTTCTTAATTACAATAAAAAGTGAAAATTAAGTAAATAAAAATGCCGGGAGCTACTTTATTGGTAGTAATTGCTTTAAGGAAACAGCATTTAAGAAACGAGCGTGTTAAAAAACGTCATTTACGGGACTTATCGAATCCTATGGATACAAGCGAAACCTTGTAAGTAAGCACAATATGATGGATGTAAAAGTCTAGTAAAAAAAAAGTAAATCACGTACATGGGTAAACAAAGCAAAACAATTTTTTTCAAAACATGCACTGTTCTCAGAAATTTTTTAATATTTATGTTTTTATGTATATAAAAACTAATTTTATTACAAAAATAAACAAAAAACACATCATTTTATATATATAATAACATTTTTATTAAATTCTAAATGAAAAACATAGGAAAAATAATGAAGTGATATCAAAACGCCAGTCATTTAGCTCACCGGTTTAAAATTGCGTGATTTCAATATATTTTATGCGCAGAACACCTTTTACGTGACTTGAAATCACTTTGACAAAAAGTGATTTTCAGAACACCCCTGATAATTAAATTGTGAATATAATTAAATTAATCGTATTAAAGGTAAATTTATAAAAATTAAAGTGTTTTATTTAAAGGCGCAGTTGATAGCGCTTGAAATATAATTTTTTTTAGTCATACCGATTAAAATCCTTTAACTGGCGCCCGAGCAGGGACCCGCTTAAAAGACAGCGGGGTCCTTGAATAATAATAATTAAAAAAATAATAAAAAAATCAATCAAAGATTCTGCGATTCCTACGGGACCCTCCAGGATCACTGAAGTATAAATAATATTAAAATAACTATAAAATACTAACTTTAACTCCTCCTTTGCTAATCCGGTATTCCTGGTGGTTAAAAAACAAAAAAAAACATCACAGAAGGTTACCGAGGTGAAAGTGAAGTAAACCGTACCGTAGTAGGTATCCGCGATTATAAAAGCGGATTTCCAAACCGGAGTCTTACGGAGCTTCCGTGAGGACAAAAGGATTTTAAACGGTCGCGGCGCGTACCATAGCCAAGGCTCAATATAATAATAAAAAAATATATATATATAAAAAAAAGAAAAACATAAATATTAATGTGAAAAATTTACGAGGAAGAGTTTCCCTCAAGTGCCATCAGTGCAAAAATATTTTTTGAAATTTCAAAAGAAAAATTATATAAAAAAAAGAGAATAAAGATATAAAAAATTGAATGAAAATATAATATATAAAAAAAAGAGAAAAACGAAAATTAAAAAAGAAAATATTATTATTAAATTGAAAATATCCTTTTATAAAATGAAAAAAAGAGAATCGAAGATTGAAATAAAATATAAAATTGAATGAAAATATAAAAATTGAAAATTGAGAAAGAGGAACGGAAATCAAAATAGAAAAGAATATATTGAAAATATCCTTTCGAAATTGATCTCTAAAATAAAATTAAAAAAGAGAATTAAAAATTGAAATAAAAAATAAGAAAATAAAATACGAAAGAGAAAATATAGCATTGAAAATATTCTTTTGAGAATTGAAATTAAGAGCATAAATCAAAGAGAAAATATAAAAAGGGTCAAGAAAAAGAAGTGAAGTGAAATTGTGCAACGACCAAGGATCTTTTTCAGCAAAGTTTTCCTGATATTTCAGGTAAGTGAAATTTCTTTCCTCCTTTGTCAGCTTAAATTAAAAAATAATGGAAGAGGTAAAGTCCACAATAACGACTATGACTGGAGCCATAAATCGGTTTATGGAACAGCTCAAGTCTGTTGAAACTCGATAGGTACTATAGAAGCGAGTCTCAGTAACAACGCACTAGGACAAGTTTTAGGTAGGATAGAGCGTCTCGAAAATGGGCGAGCTGCGGCGGAAGTCCCATTGGTCACTGACGAAGTACCTCTTCAACGGCCACGAACCGAAACCGAATTAAAAGATATAAGCCGACTTCCTGATAGCGTAAAAGAATTAAGAACTTTTGAGGGTAATCCAACCCAGTATGTATCTTGGGTTCATTCCGTGGAAACCATTCTAAAGGATTTTGAAATTGTTAGGGACAAACCAATTTATCGTGCAATAATACAGAGCGTCCGCCAAAAAATTATTGGCGCTCAGACACAGCTCTGGTGTCCTATAATGTATTCGATAGTGATTGGGCTGAAATTAAAAGGATACTTTCTCTTCACTACGCTGATAAACGAGACATCCAAACTCTAGAGCATCAACTCAATCAGCTTTCCCAAGGATCTTCGACAATAGACGAGTTTTACTCCACTATTAATCACCAACTTTCGCTCATTATTAATAAACTGAAGACGGAATCCTACAGCGAGGAAACCATCAAAGCCCTGGTGGAAACCTACAGGAACAGAGCGTTGGACATTTTTGTACGCGGGTTAAAGCAGGATCTTTCCCGTATGATCATTATACAGCGGCCAGGAACGCTCCCTGAAGCATACTCGGCTTGCTTAGAACAGCAAAACTTAACGATGCGAAATAATATAATTTATACAAAAACGAAGCCTCACGATTCAGTCCCCACAGAGACAGCTTACCGTCCTGGGCCTTCAAGGCCACTAAAGCCATTTCCTGCACGATCGGGTTGGCAGAACCAAAATTTTAGGCCTAGAAATTGGCAACACAACAACAATTATTCTAACTTCCGTGCAAGCGGATATTCTAATTATAATAAGCCAGCGTTGCCCCCTCGGTATCCGGCCATAAAACACGAACCGATGGAAGCCGATAGGACGATTCAATCTCGACGGGTAAATTACATCAACAATCCTGGGACAGCTGAAAAAAGAGGTGCATTCAAAGTGAGTACAAGCAACAAACAGCCAAAACTTTATCACATAGAAACCTTTTCTGATGCGGACCACGCAGCTCAGAATGGGATAGAGGAAGACTCTCGTCAGGAAGAAACTGTAGGAGAAGTAAATTTTATGGGGGAAGGCCCTCAAGTTTACCCTATATAGAATACCCTTCTGTTACTGGTGATATTTTATGTTTCTTGATCGACACGGGCTCTAACAAGAACTCTTGCAGCCCACGCTTATCATACGGTAGCATAATTTTAGAAAAACCAATAAATGTCAGATCAGTGGGAGGAGATGTGAATATAGATAGAAAAGTAATTGGACCATTTTTTTAAATTTTTAGGGATAAATGAACCTATTCAATTTTATGTCTTGCCAGCATTAAAAACATTTGATGGAATTATTGGGGATGATACACTTAAGGAGTTAGGTGCTTTGGTTGATAGAAAGGAAAATGTTTTAATTTTGAAAAATTGCTTTAAAATTCCATTAAAAGAAAAAGTAACAAGTGAGTCAAATTATATATTAGGCGAGGAATATGTACCAGAAGTTAGGACAAGAATAGAAAGTCTTATTAATAAATACAAACCACTTTTTGGACCACTCGATGGTAGCGAACTTGCATCAACAAACGTTCAGGAAGAAATCAGGACAAGTACGGAAGAGCCAATATATACGAAGAGCTATCCGTACCCAGTCTGTATGAGGGAAGAAGTAGAGAGACAGATAAAGGAACTGATTTCTGAGGGAGTAATAAGACCCTCCAAAAGTCCATACAATTCACCTATTTGGGTCGTGCCTAAGAAGCCAAAACCCAATGGTGAAAAACAATATCGGATGGTAGTGGACTTCAAACGTTTAAATGCTGTAACCATTCCAGATACCTACCCAATTCCAGACATTACGTCTACTTTAGCTAGTTTAGGTAAAGCAAAGTATTTTACAACAATAGATCTTACATCAGGCTTTCATCAAATAGCCATGAAACCAAAGGACATCCCAAAAACTGCTTTTTCAACAGCAAACGGCAAATTCGAATACTTAAGATTGCCTTTTGGCTTAAAGAATGCGCCGGCAATATTTCAGAGAATGATAGATGATGTCCTCCGCGAATACATAGGAAAAATTTGTTTTGTCTACATTGACGACATAATCGTAATTGGCGAAAATATAGAGAATCATTTGAGGAACATAGATACAATTTTTGCAAGGCTTCGCGAAGCTAATCTAAAGGTAAATCTGGACAAAACACATTTCATGAAAACTGAGGTGGAATTCCTTGGCTATATCGTTGGGTCTGAGGGAATCAAACCGGATCCTGCCAAAGTCAAGTCCATTGAAAATCTGTTACCGCCCACGAACTTGAAAGAGTTGAAAAGTTTCCTGGGAATGACCTCCTACTATAGGAGATTTATTCGCGACTACGCAAAAGTGGCAAAACCCCTTACAAACCTTACAAGAGGAGAACATGCCCAAATAAAAGCCAGTCAGTCTAAAAAAGTGCCAATTACTCTAAATGATGAGTCTCTAAAGTCTTTTAATAGACTTAAATCTATGTTAACTACAGCTGAACTTCTGTCTTTCCCAGACTTTGAGAAACCCTTTAATTTAACAACGGATGCCTCCAATACTGCGCTAGGTGCCGTTTTGTCACAAGGTGAAATCGGCAAGGACAAACCCATAGCCTATATTTCTCGATCGCTCAACAAAACTGAAGAAAATTACGCCACAAACGAGAAGGAGATGCTAGCCATTGTGTGGGCTCTTGATAATCTCAGAAATTATTTATATGGTGCAAAAAAAATCAAGATCTATACCGATCATCAACCCTTAACTTTTGCATTGGGAAATAGGAATTTTAATGCCAAATTAAAAAGATGGAAGGCACGCATAGAGGAGTATAACCACGAGTTGATTTATAAGCCTGGTAAATCGAACCACGTGGCTGATGCCCTTTCGAGATTAAAAACCATTTCAAATCATTTATATCATTCTTCTACTGATACTGCGAGTGAAGGAACAGCTAGGAACCGGATGAAACTCTAACTGCTTCAGAGGGTCTAGAAGACGATGATCTTTCATCAATGGCAACAGTTCACAGTGCAGAACAGGATGCTTCTGACTTGATACCCCATGTAGGGGTACCTATAAATGTCTTCAGAAACCAGATTATACTAGGAATTGGAATGGACATGACAGCAATGGAGGAACCACACCGTGGATACACTAGACATTTTATTTCCTCAAAAAACTGGTCTAGGGAAAAACTTGTAACTTTGCTAAAAGAGAAGCTTCGCCCAAATATCCTTAACGGAGTAAAAGCACCAGAAAGTCTTCTTGGTGATATACAAGAAATTTATATTGATCATTTTTCTAGATATAAAGTAAGAATTACGCAAAGTTAGTCACAGATATTACTTCAAAAGAACGCCAATTTGAAATAATCGAAACTGAACATAGAAGAGCACATCGCAATCCCAGAGAAAATGTTGAACAAATTTTAGAGCAATTTTACTTTCCGCATATGCGCGCTTGTATAAGGAAATACGTTGCCAGCTGTGACGTTTGTAATAGATGTAAGTATGACAGAAAACCTCCACAAATACATCACCAACAAACACCTGATCCTAAATACCCATGTGAAATTCTTCACATGGACATTATGGAAATTCAGGGACAGAAGTTTATTACCTGCATAGATAAGTTTACAAAATTCACGAAATTCTTTGGTATTAAGGATAGATCATTAGTACAAGTAAGAAAAAAATTAATTAAAATTTTGCATTATTTCACAGTGCCAAAAATTCTCGTTACTGATAACGAACGGAGCTTCCTAAGCCCCTTAATTATATCTTACGCCAGTACAAAGAAGTGAGGTGAACGGGCAAATTGAGAGACTGCATTCAACAATAATTGAAATTTATAGATGTTTAAGAGTTGAATACCCGAATCTATCAGTGAAAGAATTAATTGAAATCTGTGTCGATAGGTACAATAACACCATCCATTCAACAACAAAGAAAAGACCCCGTGACTTATTCTTCAATAGAAATGTCGGAACAAACTATGAAAATCTATTATTAGAACAAAATAAGGTTAATACAGATCTAAGGCATTTGCTTAAAAGAAATATGGCAGCTCGCAATGCAAGAATGAATAAAAAAGACAAAGCCCTAAAAAATATAGAAAAGGTGATAGAATCTATGTAGCTATTAAAACTATTCAGGGAAAAAACAAAGCGCTATATAGAAAAGAAATAGTTGAGAAAGATAATAGGGTAACTGAGCTGACAAGGAGTGGAAGAAAAATTCACAAGGAACACATAAAAAATTTAAATGGGCAAAGCCCAAAGAAAAACTCTGTCTTGTAAATAATTATAGATCCTTTATCGTCTCACTTAATTAACATATACTTCTCAAAAATAAAAAAATAAAAAAAAGAGAAAAAAGGGGGAAGGGTACTTTTTAAATAAAATAAAATCTTGAATTTTACTATTTGTCATCTAAACATTTCATTGTCACGACACCACCTCATTTTTATCGATATAACGAACTTATACTATTTTCAGAAATCAGATTTCTATAACCATGCATCTCAAGTTTATTCTCTTCATCGCATTCAACCTGATTGCTTTTGTAAATAGCGTACAAATCTATCAATACAAAACATCGCTGGTTTCATTAAAGATTGGCAATGGATGGATAGCCGATGGGAACTTTAAATTAGTACACGTCATCAACTTGGAGCAGTACATGGATATGGCTGCAAATATATCTTCGCTTATTCAAAGGCACATTCCGCCAAGCAAAAACAAAGAGTTCATTTTGCACCACATGCTGCAGATGCAAGAACGCCTTAATGAATTGACGAATGCAAAAAGAAGGACGCCTAGATCAATCGATTGGATCGGATCGGCTTGGAAATGGATCGCTGGAAGTCCTGATTCAACAGATTGGAATAGTATACTAAGGAGCCAAGAAAACATCATCGTAAACAACAATGAGCAATATAAGATTAATAAAGAGCTTCGGCAGGCGACGAACCAAGTTGTAAAAAAGATCAATGAAATCATCACCAGAGTAAACAATATCACGAGCGGTAAAGACTACACTTTATTGGAGCAAAGTACCATCAACGAGGTCATTATCTTGAGAGACGAAATAAACGAAATTGTCCGAGCTTGTCAGCTGGCTAAGAGCGGTATTGCCAACACAAATCTGCTAGACCAATCGGAAATAAATAGGATAATTGACGAGCTGGAAACGTTGCCTTATGGCAATGCAATAGAAGCAGTGGAGTACGGAACGCCATCAATTTATACAAATGGTTCATTATTGTTGTATATTCTGTCAATACCAAAACTTGAAAGAAGCTTTTATAACTTGCTTCTCACTAGAGCTAGTATTAATGAAGGAAAGCAAATAGATCTGCCGTTCGAGAGGGTGCTTGTTAGTGAGGCTGAGACCTATGGTATCAAAGGTAACTGTCTTTTAATAAGTAATTCTACAGTCTGCAAAAGATCATCCGTAATTAAATTGGAAGAAGATGACTGCCTTAACCGCATTCTTAAAGGCGGATCAGCCAGATGCAAATACAGACGTACCCAAGAAGAAATTGTTGAGTTATTGAGTGACGACATTATCTATGTAACGAACTACAAGGGTTTGATTGAGTCAAATGGCAAAACCGAGTTTCTGAATGGCACCTTTCTCCTGCAACTCTCCAACGAGTCGGTAGTGATAAAGAATCATACTTACTCAAGCAAATCAATCACGAAGGTTCAAGCCCTACCGCCAGTACTAGCAAATATAACACATGACGACCTGCTGCTGGACATCAAATATGTCCATGAAGTAAGCCTCAATAATATAAACCGATTGAACCAGTTAGGAGTAAGATTCAATGGTACCGTTGGAATTAACGTTATGATCCTTATCTCCATGACCTTTTGCATTGGATGGCTCTGGTATCAGCAAACAAAAAAATTAAACCTCCCAAAGCTCCGTATTCAACAACCAACCATAGACTCCCAGATCTGCGGGACGCAGACATTTAAGGAGGGAGGAGTTAACAACGGTGTCGACACTGCCAACTAATTTAATTTGGCAGTGTAAGCGCTTTTAATATTTTTATCACTACACGCGTATCCGTTCCAATTACAAACTGCCTTCATACAATAAACCTGTGGGAAAACAATTTTGCTGGATCAGCGTCTGCATACTCGCGCATGTTGGTGCAACGTGATCGATGTATTTAACGAGCCAACAAAGTTGGCTGGGAACTGGCAGTCTTGGCTATGGTGTCACAAGTGGCAGTCGAATTATTTTGATTTGTGAAAATAGTTAAATTACTTTTGTGAATATAATTAAATTGTGAATATAATTAAATTAATCGTATTAAAGGTAAATTTATAAAAATTAAAGTGTTTTATTTAAAGGCGCAGTTGATAGCGCTTGAAATATAATTTTTTTTAGTCATACCGATTAAAATCCTTTAACTTGCATATTAAACCTCGTCATCTGCCAAGCTCGCAAATAAACCTGATCTTTCACAGTATAGACTGTCTACATGACAAAGTACTCAACAATACAAACTTTATTGAGACTTGCTCAACAGTTATAGAGAAAGTTGAAACATACAAGTACCTCGGCGTATTCGTCGACAGCAGTTTTAAATGGAAAACACATATAGAAAATCTGCAAAAAAAGCTCAGGAAAACATCATACATGCTCTACCACTTAAGCAACTGTGCACCATACAGCGTGCTAAGGCAAGCATATTTCTCCCTAACGGAGTCATACATTCGGCATGGTATTGCAGCGTGGGGAAGCGTAAAATATAGCAGCACACTGCAAAAAACACAAAACCGAATACTAAAAATTTTATGGAGTAAATTTGTAGCAACATATCGAACAACTCACAGAATTGACAATAGAAGACTGCAACATGGCAACAACTCAACGACACAATGTCTTAATAACACAGAAAGCAATGTTAACAGCACCAACGAGAACAACTTCAACAACAACTCTATCAATAACAACGTCACATATAACACCAACCGCATATACAATATTAATTACAACAGCATTTACAATATCAATCGCAACAACATTAACATCAACAACAACGGTACCATTGTCAACTACATTGACAACAACATCGGTTACAACAACAATAGTAACATCAGAAACAACGACATTAACATCAGCAACAACATCTACAATAGTGCTCACAGCGATATTAACATCAACAACAATAATATCACTGTCAATAGTATCCTTGACAACAACGGCATCGTTATCAACAACATTATCAACCAAAACACCAACAGCAACAGCCCTACGACTATCAGCTGTGAGGTCAACACAATACCACCACAGGTTTCTAGCAATACTATTAACATAACAAATAACACTGAAACATCAGAAAATATCGAACCTACTAATAACTATATCCCCAATGTAACACAAAATCAGCACATCTATAACAATACAAACTCCAACACAAACAGTCTTGCCAAAACTCTACAGGTCCTAAATGTAAAAAATATTTACTACACAACCATAGCCAAAGAGTTTTTCAAAGACAACAGATTTTTGCAGCCAATCGACCATTCCTATAACACCAGAAGACATGCACAGGGTAGATTTAAAGTAAGCCATTTCGCAAATGAGTATGGTAGAAATACTCTCCCTGTAATTTTGCCCACAACTCTTAATCAACTGCCAACCAACATAATTAATACAACTAATGAAATAAAACGAACACAATTAATCAAAAAACATTTCATAAGTTTACAATAATTTAAAATTGCTAGAAGTATCTATTGTTCTCTTTCAATTTTTGTTTCTTTGATATAAGTTTTTCTTTTCATATCATTTTTTTTTATTCACATATACATGTAAATATTATTAATACATTATTAATTTCTTGAAAAAAATAATATCCTTAGTATTAAAAAATAACATAATTTTACGCTTGCAATACAATGAATATTAGCAACTAGTTCTCTCTGCAGACAAGCTTTAAAGCTTTGCGGATCCTATTGTAATAAGAATTGTTAAATAAATAAAAAAAAAAAATAAAAAAAAACCGGTTATCTTTTCTGGAATTCCAGTTCCAAACTATCGAACCCATCACGTACAGGGAGAAACTGCCACATACTTCAAATAAAACAGCAGCAACTATGGTGAAGAGAGCAACTAGGTGCAATTTCTGTAATAATGGAAATCATGTTTTATATCTCTGTGGAAAGTTCTTAAATTTATCAGCTATAGAAATGCTAAGATTTGTACAATCACAAAAACTTTGCTTCAAAGGAGACCACTCTTCAAAAGACTGTTCATTAGGCTCGTGTAGAAAATGTAGCAAGAAACATAACACATTGTTACATATTGAATCGAAACTAAGTCCAAAAGTCAACAAGACTTCAATTTCCGCCCCGAACATTGAAGTAAAATCCAATACGTCCAACGCTGCGGTGACATCTGCTTCTGCACATGTAATACTTGCAACAGCAAGAAGAAAAATAACAGCATCTAACGAAAATGCAGCATAGTTTCGCGCTGTTCTTAATTCTGGTTCACAGGTGAACCTCATTTCCGAGCAAGTGATCATAAATTTGGGTGTTTCAACTTCAGCAGCATCATTATGTATTGATGGTGTAGGAAACGTCATTGAACGGCTGTGGAGAATGGAAGACGATGGATCTACTGAAAAGGGCTTTTCGCAAGATGAACAACGATGTGAATCACTATTTGTTCAATATACCCAAAGAAACGATGAAGGGCGTTTTCTTGTCAAGATACCCTTCCGTGAAAATCCTTCTGTATTAGGGAATTCTAAGGCAACAGCCTACAAACGATTTCTTAGTCTTGAGCGTCGATTAATGAAAGATCCATTGATCAGAAATCAGTACATAAGTTTCATGAATATCAACTCAATACCAACTCCCAACCATTTTATTAGACATCACTGTATTATAAAACCAGATAGCACCACCACTAAACTTCGTGCCGTTTTTGACGCTTCTGCTAAAACATCGTCCGGTTATTCACTTAATGTACACTGGCCCAACTGTTCAAAGTGATCTATTTTACTCATCCGCTTCCGTTTGTCAAGATTTGTATTTACTACAGACATTGAAAAGATGTACCGACAAATCTTGATACATCCAGATGACAGGAGATATCAGATTATCCTCTGGAGGAATGATCCTTCTGCTCCAATAAAATATTATCAGCTCAACACCATCACATACGGCACACGAGCTGCTCGAAATTTGGTAACCAGATGTCTTCAACAGATTGCTTTCGATAATGAGAGAGATTATCCACTAGGTGCTCAAATGCTAAGGGAAAATTTCTGTGTAGATGATGGTCTGGGAGGATCAAACCGTTTAAGTACTGAAATTGAAACACAACAACAGCTCAATTACATTTTAAAACAACATGGCTTCAACTGTCGTAAATGGAGTGCTAATAATAAGCAACTACTTCAAAACATTCCACAAGATGACCGAGAAGTAAATCTTGATTTTAACAGCACACAGAAGGAATCTCTTAAAACTCTGGGTCTAATATGGCTGCCTAAAGTAGACCACCTTTGCATAAAGGTAAATGTGGAACCTGTAAATATGATTACTAAACGTACAGTTAGTTCCGACTTGGCAAAACTTTTTGATCCAAAATCTCGCGTATCACCAATAAAAAAACAAACTTTACCAAGATTAGAACTTTGTGCAGCACTTCTGGCTGCAGAATTAGCTCAACGCTTTCGAAAGGTTATGCAAGTGAAAAGTTTACCAATTTTCTTACGGACAGACTCTGTGTGTCATGAATACAATCATCATCTTTCCACACATTTGTGGGTAATAGGATATCAAAAATTCAAACATTGACTCTTCCATAACAATGGCGACACGTTTCATCAAAGGATAATGACAGCAAAGGCACTTTCAGATTGTCATTTATGGTTTTTAGGACCATTATTTTTACACGGAAGGCAAGAATGCTGGCCTGCAGAGTTTATTCGGCCACAGTTACAAATTACCTCTGATCTAGAAAGAAAGAAAGATTCAACGATTGTTTATCAACTGTAAACAACTACAGTTTTGTATACAATATTGATCATAAAGGTTCATTTAAGAAGTTACAGCGAATAATATCATATGTCCACCGCTTCGTTAAAAACACCTCTCAAAAATATTCACCGAGGTCACAACTGAATGCCTTAAGTACAAAAGAAGTAGAGACATCACTAAGAATAATTGTACGTGCCATTCAAAGTTATGATTTTTCCAATGAAATCAAGCAATTAAATAAACAACAAGAAGTCGCTAAAACAAGTCCAATTCTCAGTTTAACTCCATTTATTTATAAAGAAGGCATTTTGCGAGTGGGAGGACGATTGGAAGAGTGAGCCTTATCCTACGATTCAAAACATCCAATTTGTCTTCCATATAATGATACACTAGTAAAACTTTTATTTAAATCAACGCACGAAGAAAACAAGCACTGCGGTCCGCAAGCTTTATTAGGAATCGTGAGGCAACGGTTTTGGCCGATCAAAGGAAAATCCATTGCAAGATCAACTGTGCAAAAATGCATTCAATGTTGCAGGGCCCGTCCAAAGCTATGTCAACAATTAATGGGAAACATTCCACGGGACAGAGTTACTCCTGCACGGAAATTCATTAATACAGGTGTTGATTACTTTGGACCGATATGGATCTATTACAGAATAAGAGGAAAAAGACCAACAAGGCATATGTGGCTGTATTTTGTTGCTTTGCGACAAAGTCAGTTCATTTTGAACTGGTTAGCGACTTATCAACTGACGCTTACATCGGTGCCTTTAAACGTTTTATTTGTAGAAGAGGACGTTGCCAAAAGATCTATAGTGATAACGCAACAAATTTTGTTGGAGCCAACTTACTGAACTCTCAGAATCAATATTCTCTGATAATGGGAAAGAATTAATTGTTTTAACATGTAGCTCAAAAGGAATACAATTTCATTTTATTCCACCGAGATCTCCCCATTTTGGAGGCCTTTGGGAAGCAGCGGTAAAATCAGCTAAAAATCTTCTTGTACGGAGCTTAAGTACAACTTCATTGACTTATGAAGAATTGGAAACGGTTATCATAGAAATTGAAGCCATCTTGAATTCTCGTCCATTAACACCTATGTCTAATGACCCCTCTGATATGTCTGCATTAACTCCAGGACATCTGTTGATCGGTGAAGCTCTTACGGCTCAGGTGGACACCGCAGCCAGCTCAAGAAAAATATCACTTTTATCGATATGGGAACTAGTCTCAATAATAAAACATGAGTTTTGGAAAAGATAGTCAACTGAGTACCTACATGAACTTCAACAGCGTCATAAGTGGAAAACTCTAAGTCCTAACATCAAACCAGGAGGTATGGTTATCATTAAAGAAGATAATACAGTGTCGATGAAATGGCCGCTAGGTAGAATATTGAAGGTTTATCCTGCAAATGATGGATCCATTCGGGTTGCTGATGTCAAGATCGCATCTGGAATATGTAAAAGGCCTATATATTGCACATTCACTTTTGGTGTACTTGATTCTGAATATGCAGAGAAAATGTCGTCAACCATCACGAAATTACAAAAAGACGAGTCATTCATGCTAAAACTCATAAAGAACAAACTTCAGTTGTAAACTCAACTATGAACATCGTTAAACAAGGTCTTACTGCAGCAAAGTTCAAATGTGACAGTATTCAATCAACCATAAATGAAATAGTGAAAAACGAAGAATCGAGCAATGAAGAATTATACCAATTCAAGCTTTCTCACCTGTTCAACATTGGCTTTATGCAAGTATCACTTATTGCAAACAATCTACAAAAAACGCAAGCCTGTATCTTGGAAACATTAACTGATACCCATCATGGAAAAATTAAGCCCTTGCTGTTAACATTGCAGCTAGAAGTCGAGATATATTAAATCAAAACGCATATGCCTGAATCGTTGATGTTACTAGTACCTGAAAATGACTTGTTAGTTAAGTTAATGAAGGTAAAAGGTGGACTCACCCAGGAACACGTGGTATTCAGTATAACGCTACCATTAATAGAGCAGGATAAATTTAAATTGTATAATTTAATTCCTGTCCCTAATGCAGTTAACAACACAATGCTAGCGATAAAAACATGTAGTCCTATCTTAGCAGTAGACATAACTTATGTCATGTAACATCATCAGAAAGGACATATTCATATGCTATAATATTCAACTGGAATATAACTTCGGAGCAGAGAGGTGTTCATGTGAAATTAACTTATTTTACAACATTACTGCTCCAAATTGCAACCTACAGAAGCTCTCGGCCAGTGTAACGTGGACACCATTAAATCATAAAAACCAATGGATATATTCATCATCATCAACCACACAAGTAACAACAGTTTTTTATCTTGAAGGATCTGGATTGTTAACTATTAGTCCAGATTGCATCCTTAAACCATATGACCGGACAACAATCGCTATCAACAATTACTAGGTCATCATACACAAGCCTTGCAAACATTTCAGAACTTTCATAAGATCTTTCAAATGGTAACAATATTACACACTCATGTCAGACCAAATTTCGCTACAACTCGATAAAATAAAGGGTTTGCAACAAAGGTTAGAAACAATAAACAACTCAAATTTTCAACATCATTCAACTTCAGAACATGGTGTTACAATTGCATATTCTGCATTAATCGTCAGCATAATAGGCATAATACTAGCCTCAGTTATAGCTGCAATACGTCGAACCATTGAACCAAAGAAAATGACACATCCCTCTGATTCTACCGCGCAACCATCTAATGATAAGTCAACACCCTCACCACATCCACGCCAGAATTTCACAATTCAACTTTAAATTTAATGCATTTTGTAATTGACTCCTCGTCAATGCCGGGGAGAATGTATTTATTTTACGTTATTTTTATCTTATTAATTTGTTTGTCTCTGTATTATTTAAAAATTACAAAACATACATACATTGTACTTAAATTAAAACTGCAACGCATGCATTGTTTTTAATAATTACAAAATACATACGTTTAAATCAGTTTGAGTAATAAAATTCCACATTCATTAATTTGCACTTTTAATTTAGGTCAACTTCTTAACTATTTTTGATGATAAGTTTATATTTATTTCCACATTATAAGCATGTCAATTAATTAAGTAATTTTAAATATTGTATAAAAGATGAATAATAACACAAATAAATCGCATTGATTATACAGTCTTCATACACAAACCACGTCACTTATTTTATAGTCTTTCAGTTCAAGTACTAGAAAGGCATAGGAAAATAAAATAGTGTAAATTCTGACGAAACGTTTGAATTTAATTCCACTAGATTTCCTATTTGTTCAATAATTTTAATATAATTATTATATAATTATTTGTACTTAAAATTATTGAAACTCAAATACATCTATCGCATTGCGGCAAGAGTTTGGAACGATCTGCGCAGACTGGTTTGTTGCATAATGTGCATGCTTTATGAGTAGGGTGTCGTTTCGAGCAGATGTAGCAAATCACCTTTATTTTTAGGCGGCCCTTTCTATCCCGTAGTAGAGTATGCAGCTTTAAGTGCATTATTTTCTGTTACTTCATTTGAACGCAAATTTAATAGGGTACGGCATACCATGCAGTTCTGATATGATCAAACGTAGAAGGGAAACTACTGAAAATTTTTGCAATAACCATGGTTTCTTTTTGTTCCAAATCTGTGTCTTTCAATCGTTGCGCCAAAGAAGTGACATTTGCAATAGAATTTACAATACCGTCATCATCTTCCGTTTTGCAGTTTATAAACTTTTCTAACAAAACTTGTGCTGACTGTTCACTGTTTTCGTAATGAACTGTTTTTAGACTCGACCTCAATTATGCAGATGTGCTACAGTCTGTTAAATATTTTAATTGTTTCAGCTCAATACCTCTCATTATAAAACCCTGCGCCTCAGCATCTTTGTCATCCCATGCTTGATTATCAGAACTTGGTATTGTGCCCAATATATATGGTTTCAACTTATTTTCCGTCATGTAGATTTCCATTTGACGCCTCCACAATTGGTAGTTCTGTCCATTAAATCGATGTAATTGATACGATCTATCTTCTGCCATGTTTGTTGAATCAGAAGACGTACATATGTGTAAAATGATTTTGAGTTGCAGATTTTTCGTTACGTGTTGCTGATGACACACTGTTGCCAATCTCAGAACTTGCACTATCTTTTAGTCCTTCTTTTCTGTCCATGTAATCTTTATTTTCACCACTGGGGTTCAGGGCCCATAACCTGTTGTAGCAAGTATTAAAAATTATCGCAGATGCCCAGATGAAAACACAAGATTTTTATTATTAAAATATAAGAAAAGATTTATTTAATGCACAATCTTGATTTTATTTGTTTATTTCTTGGCAAAGGAATTTATATATCACAATATTATGAAATAGCATAAAAAATACACAAACAAGAAAATTTTTGAGTGTGCATCAGAGAACGACAAAGGATAGAATAATAAATAAATTACTCTAGCATGTATTGAATATTTTCAATACAAAATATTTTTCTTATTTTGTGTTATACCTCTATGTATTCATCCTCATATATCCATGCGTAGCTATATGTATCGATAGGCACCCCAATATCTATCAGCACATTTATTTCCCAATATTCGTTTGATAAGTATTGCCAGAAATTTTGTCTAAAGTTGTATTATGGATTTCGTTTCGTAATTATTAGGAACCATTTTTAAACAAAATACGATAAAGTGGTATTAAAAAATTCGCGTTAACTTGGAAAGTATACAATTTTACTTTGAAGCAAATTTTTGCAAACATTTTTGCAAATAGGAAAAGCTTAAAAATGGAAGGAAACGAAAAAAAGTAAGTTGCTTGCAAAAATTTCGAAAAACCGCAAAAAATTGCATAATTTGCAAACTTTTCACATTACTTACATTTTTAAGTCTTTTTAGACGATTTTACGGCTTTTTCAAAACTTTGCAACTTTTCGCGGAATTTCGCGTTTTTTGGGTTACTTTTTATACCCTTCACCAAAAAATTTGGATAGGTTTGTCATTCCGTATGTAATTTCTTCATTATTCATTTAAGACCCCATAAAGTATATATATTCTGGATCCTTATAGATAGAGAAGTCGAATGAGCGATGTCCGTCTGTCCGTCTGCTAAATTTTGATGTAGTTAGAATTAAGGGCAAAACACAACATAGAAAAATAAATTTTATACCATTCTTGGAATTTTTCATAAATTTGTTCGGTTAGAAAATAACAAAACTCGGTCCAATAATTAATGAGATATAGCCAAAAGACGTTGTTTTGTTATATTACCTATCCTGTTATTTTTTTATGGCCCCAACTGTCCGACGGTCAATTTTATGAAGCAGATCTCTTGTATGGAGTTCTACGAAGGCTTAGACTGAAAATAATTGAAGTCGGTCCATTAACGACTAAAATAAGAACAAAAAAATGGCAGTCGAATTAATTTGACTTTTAAAAATTTTTTGTAAAATTTGCGTGAGGATTCAATCCAACAACCTACTGGTTGGTAGTCACAACCGCTTCTTGTACACCAGGAGCAGTTGTATTTTTCTTAGTAGTTTACGCGTTTAAGAACATAATATATCTTATTTATTATAAAATACTAAAATTTCAAATTCTTGATGGAAATTGGTGTGGTTGTTGTAAATTTTCCCTTTTTGTACACATTGTGTGTATACATGTGTATATTTAAACAATCAAAAGCAATGATTAGTTGTTTTGCCTTTGTTTGTTTCTTTAAACTTATTTTTGTACGTTTATTAGTATTATTATTATTATTAATATTATGCATGCATATTGCAGTATTTTTTATAGCTTACATTTTCTTTTCGTATATAAATAACCATAATTATATTTTATATTATTTATATTAAAGAAATGTAATGGATCGTCAAGACACTATGTACGACTAAATATACTAAATCAATGAAATTGAATTTACGTTTTGTTTTGAAAATGTATTAATATTTCATTTTTTATGACTATTTGTGATTTCAGAAGAAAGGCAAAATTGATGCTTACATCCTGTGTTATACTTGTGTAATTTTAATTATTTTCTATATTCAGGTGCAGAGCGTACCTGCAGTATATCAGAACCCGGTATTATTATTGTATTTGTACAATTTGATAAAAAATCTTTTGACAATTAAAATGTTGTTTGGATAGTTAGTAACGCATAACAAAGCAGAAAAATCTCTTCCCGGCTAGAATTTGATAAGAAATGTTTCTTTCATTCTGTAACATCAGTGAGTTAATCTTCAAAAGCACTTCAATTAATTGCCATTTTCTATAAAATAAAAACAAAGTTTGATGTAAGAATTTAATTTGATATCAAGCTCCAAATATAATTAGCAAAGAAACTAAAAAATTGAAAACCCCGCGAAAATAGCGCATATTCTAAAAATTGCAACTGCAATATTGGAAATTATTTCCAAAATTTATTTAAAAAAAAAAATTAAAAAATATCATTTCCATTGTGAAAATTACACTTTTATTAAAAACTATTTTGTATTTGGAAAAAAAAAATTAAAATGCATGTGTATTTTGAATAAAAGTATTGCAAATACCTACTTTCCACAAATTTATATTTAGCTTCTAGATTGCATTATCCAATTGAATAATTTAATGTGGGCTTAATTACAATGTATTCTAAGAATAGTTTGCAATTCATCAAATATTTTTCAAGCAATCAGTTCCTATCGTACATATCATACATATGAACTTTGGATTTTTAGATCGGAATGTTTGGGGAAAATTTCCAAAAATAGTATATGCGTACATATTTGTATTTCATTTTTTTGTCTGCATATTTTCGTATTTTCCTCAAATTAACATATATATAGAATGATAAGTTAAGATCTTACGAGATAAAAAATTGATTCCTTCATATTCATATAAAATAAACTCGTCTTACATTCATCAAAAACACCTAAACAATCATAGTTTCGCGGAATATCGCATGTCGATAGCACGCACTACGGAATTGCACGCGGATTAATGGTTAAATATTACGAAAATAAGCCGAATTATGGGTTGGATTTGAGAGCAAAATGCTTTCTGTTTGCAACATTATAGTAATTTTTCATATTTATATCTCTGTCTTACTTAGTAAACGAAGAAGAAGATTTAAATGAAAAATTTTTTAATTAAATTCATCTGTTTTCTTAGCAGGCTGAATATGAATTACAGAATTCGTATTTTTTAAATCAATTGTGGTTGAAATTCCATTGTGTTTCTATATCAAAAATATACAGGTTATATTGAACCAAAACCTTTATCGTCTGGTCCAACCGCAATACAGATAAGTAAATGGAAAAGTTAACAAAATTTTAAAAAGACAACTATCAGAATACAACTAGTTTACATACATACGTACATCATACAAGTTTCAAAGAAAAAATAAAATTAAAATAATGAATTAAAATATGTTGTTATATTTTATAATTTAATTTTTTTCTTACACCGTCAAGTTATTTTTATTTTTGTTATTAATATTATATTATATCAAATAAAAACGTCGACAACTTACTGAATTCATCATATAATTATTTTATCACTGTACTTAATCCTATCTGATAACATATTGGATATTTTTGAAAAATAAACCTTTTATGGTTCATAAAATTGGAAAAAATGCAAAAATTAAAAAACAATCAATATAAATGAGATTGTGCCTGGTTTTTTAAATAAATTGTGGAACAAACTTTTTCAAATAAAAAGTAAAAGTAATAAAAATAACTAAAATATATCGAAAATTATAAAAAATAATAGCATTGGGTTGTGTTCAGGATTCGAAACCATGCCACCGGGTAAGAAGGTACGGTTTCAAATCCTGACCAACCATTTATTAATTTTTTTTTAATTTTTTATACATTTTAGTTATTTTTATTACTTTTACTTTTTATTAGAAGAAGTTCGTTTTTTTAAGAATTTTTGATAGCTTTAAATTATTTTCAATGTGAAGATAATATTGGAACATTTTAATCATTAGACTAGCAGATTTATGCAATAGGTGTCGATATTTTTTATCTATTATGGGAGAATTTCTTCATTATTAAACCTGTTCTTACGTTTCAAATCATTTCTTTGTTTAGTCGAAGACCACTGGCTGATAAAGACGTTGAAACACTTCTTGGATGTGTGAAAAAATATATAAGTGCTAATAAGGGGATGTTAATATTTTTATAATGCACTCTAGGCAAGAAATTGTTACAAATTTGTTACGAAATTCATAATTTATGGCTGAATTCATAAACGCAGTTTGCAAAGCAACACGAGAATGCCTTGTAAACTCATGCTTCCAGTGTTGCTTTGGAAGCTGTGTTTATGAAATCAGCCTATACTATGAAATAGAGATTAGAACTAATAATGCGTGATCGTGATTAATTTTTTGTTTCCATCACGTGAGGTTGCGTCCGTGAGACGGATGGTGGCAATTTTTTTTTTGCTTTAATGTAATTTTTCCATTTAAATTATTATTTTTTAATTTTTTTTCGTATTTCGTGGGCGCGAATTTTCGTGATTGTGACTTCTTTTGTCACTCCATACTATGGTGAAGGGTATATAAGATTCGGAGCAGCCGAATATATCTCTCTTACTTGTTCTATTTTTTATTGTTTCATCGACTTTTAAATGATATTCAACATTTTAATTTTCCCACTGATTGGAAGTTATTGCGAATTTTCGTAATTTTTGCCGTTTTTTTGCGAGTTTTTCACATTTCCTGCATTTGTAGCCCGTTTTAGAAGATTTTACGGCTTTTAAAAACTTCGGAAAATTTTGCGAACTTTCGCGATTATCGCGATATGATTTATTGCTTCATTGAATTTTTAAGATTTTAAATATGAACACAGAATATTGATCCAATATGCATGAATTTCATTGACCTTATTTTTATACAAAAATTATTTTTACTCAAGAAGATAATACCAAAGAAAGAACTGCAATTTATTCCTAAAACAAATATAAGTTGAAAATAAATTGTTTCTTTTTGTTATAGTCCTGCAAACAATTTTATTCCAAAAGCTACATCATTACCTCTTATAGTCATATTTATGGAGGCCATCGATACATATCTATATTTGTGCTTATTCCTAGCGATACAAAAAGCATTTTCTATTTATTTATGCTAAACCTATCGATATGTGCACTTATTTATATTGTAACCCGTTTGTAGTCATTGCTTTCTGTGAACGTATTTGTTTGTACCCCTACATTTTAATTATCCTACACTTTTGAATATCGATATGTGCTATGTATTGAAAATTGTATACCTTTGTCGTTCAGTGTGCATATCTTGAAAAAGGAATTTAATTTCACAATATTATAAAATTTCATTAAAAGAATTTCAATTATAGAACATATCACAAGAAAATGTGTTTTACATCTCTGGTTGGATGTATGAAAGAGATTGTGTATGTTTGTTAGAATACGTGTTGTATGAGTTTGTTTGAAAATGTATGTGTGTGTGCTTGCTCAACTGTGTTATGTGTATACATCTGTATTTGTTTGAAGATGTGTGTGTGTGTGTGTGTGTGTGTGTGTTTGCTTGACTGTGTTGTGTGTTTACATCTCTGTTTGATCCCTGCAGATAATATTGGTCTACGTGGTCCAATATAACTGAAACGAACTAGTTACAACATGGTGCTATGTAATGCAGTCATGGACTATGTAATTGTCAAACAAGAGCTTATTGCTATACGATAATTGTTCGTGTTTTCACGATCGTACTCGTGGTGAGCAAACAACTTGTGAGTTTCTATCTTTTTATACCCTTCACCAAAAAATTTGGAAAGGGGATATATATGTAGGTTTGTCATTCCGTATGTAATTTCTTTATTATTCATTTAAGACCCCATAATGTAAATATATTCTGGATCCTTATGGATAGAAAAGTCCAATGAGCGATGTCCGTCTGTCTATCTGCTAACGAAGAATATAGAGAAATAAGGCATCACACAACATAGGGACCTAAATTTTGGAATATTCTGTTGGAATTTGTCTCAGAATTTTTGAGTATGAAAATTAGAAAATTCGGTCAAATAATTAACGAGATATACCTAAAGGACTTTTTTTGTTATGTTTTCTGTTTTTTTATGGCCCCAACTGTCCTACGGTCAATTTAATGAAGCAGATCTCTTGTATGGAGTCCTACGCCTAAAATATGGGCAAAAAATTATATTGAAATAATTTTACTTTTAAAATTTGTTTGAAAAAGTTGCGTTGGGATTCATACCTACAACGTACTGGTGGGTAGTCATACACCACAGAGCAGTTGCATTTTCCATTGTATTTTCCGCGCTTAAGTACATTATGTATTTTATTTATTATAAAATACTAAAACTTAAAATTCTTGATGGAAATTGTAATTTCGCCCTTTTTGGTCACACATACATACATTAATGCTGAATTGCGTTCATGTGCACATTGTGTGTATACATGTGCATAGCTAAACAGTCGAAAAGCAAAGATTTGTTGTTTTTAGTTTCTTTAAACTTATTTTTGTACGTTTATTAGTATAATATTATGCATTCATATTACAGTATTTATCGCTTATATTTTCTTTTCGTATATAAATAACCATAATTATTTTTTATATTAAAGAAATGTAATTTTTTACACGTTGCAATAAATTACTTATCTCAAAATGTGCAATAGATAATTATTCAACCGCAAGCAAACATCATAAAAACAACAGAACAACAGGTCGTCAAGACACTCTGTAAATACATATACAAAATCAATGAAATTGAATTTTAGATTTATTTTAAGAATTTATTACCATTTCATTTTTTATGACTATTTGTGATATCAGAAGAAAGGAAAATTGATGCTTACATCCTGTTTTATACTTGTGTAATTTTAATTATTTTCTATATTCAGGCGCAGAGCATACTTGCAATATTTCAGAACCCGGTATTATTATTGTATTTGTACAATTTGATAAAAAATCTTTTGACAATTAAAATGTT
This sequence comes from Gymnocheta viridis, assembly GCA_956483585.1. Classification (NCBI taxonomy): domain Eukaryota; kingdom Metazoa; phylum Arthropoda; class Insecta; order Diptera; family Tachinidae; genus Gymnocheta; species Gymnocheta viridis. The sequence continues at coordinate 42,549 of CATQFJ010000196.1, forward strand.
GTTTGGATACTTAGTAACACATAACAAAGCAGAAAAATCTTATCCCGGCTAGAATTTGATACCTGCTCCCAAATATTTTTTATTGAAACGTTCAGTATACATATTTACTTTGTTTTTTCTTATTTTTGGATTTTATGTTCACAACTTGGAATTTTACTGTTGCTTTCAATATAAATTCCCATAAGAAATGTTTCTTTCATTCTATAACAACAGTGAGTTGATCTTCAAAAGCAGTTTAATTAATTGCCTTTTCTATAAAATGAAAACAAAGTTTGATGTAAGAATTTAATTTGATATCAAGCTCCAAAATGTAATTAGCAAAGGAACTAAAAACTTGAAAACCCCGCGAAAATAGCTCATATTCTGAAAATTGCAACTGCAATATTGGAAATTAATTCCAAAATTTATTTTAAAAAAATCATATAATTGCCAAAAGGCTTAAAAAAATCTCTAAAATGGCAAAAATTCTTAAAAATACGCGAATATCAGAAAAATTACAAGATTTAATATTGATTAAAAAACAGCAAAATTATAGAGTAAAAAAACTTTTGGAATAGAAAAATTAATATGCATTTGTATTTTGAATAAAAGCATTGCAAATACCTATTTTCCAAAAATTTATTTATAGCTTCTAGATTGCTTAATCCAAGTTAATAATTTAATGTGGCCTTAATTAAAATGTATTCTAATAATTGTTCGCAATTCAACAAATATATTTCAACCCATCAGTTCCTATCATATACATAGATAAAAACTTTGGAACGACTGACCGAAAAAAAAATTTGCCTGAATTTTAGATCGGAATGTTTGAAAATAATTTCTAAAACATTTGTAGGACGCACAGTGGCTGAAAATCGTTTTTCATTGGCCAAAAGACTAATTTTTTTGTCACCGATTTTTAAAATTTTTACTCCTTTTTGTAGCTAATATATACAGATTAAGGTAGCCAAAAAATTAGGTTAAACTATTGATAATTGTGGATGCTGTCAAACTCAACTGTTTTTTTAATTTCAGAAAAAGGTGTTTTTCTTTTGTTTTTTATCAAAAATAAATGGTTACTACTCGCAAGCTATCATCGATAATGGCCTGCGGTCTTTTTTATAATATTGGTAGGATTATAGTCTTTAGTTTTTGTAAGTGGTCAGAGATCTAGCGTTTAATATTAAGGGCGTTACGGAATATTTATGAAACTACTATATTTTTCTCAAATTTAAACTTTAGTGGAATAGAACTTCTAGGGAACAAAAGGGAACAAGAAATGTATACCACCCGGAGAAAGGCGAAAGTGTCCTCTTTAACGCTATATATACTTTTGCACCCGCGACGAGCCGTCTGTAGAACACTTTTTTCATTTTAATGAAATTACTCCAAAGTACTCGTATACAATGGTGTATATAATTTTCACTTTTTTGCCTAAAAGTTTATGTTTTTTACTTTAGACTACGTAAAACTAAAAAAATTAAATATAATACCTGTGAAAGGTTTAATGGCTTTGTTTTGATCAGCAAAAAATAAGTAATAAAATTATCACAATACGTTCTACAGTAAACATATGATCTCTTTCTAAATATACCTGTTATCAAATGTTAGGGTCAACCAAAGTCATAAACAATTTTATAACAGTAATCGCGACATTAAGCCACTAAAGATAAAAAACAACCCAACAATAATAACAAATATTGGCGAGATACTAATCAGTTTTACCTGATATTAAGGTCTGGACAACATGTGCAGTTTTGTTTAATTTAAGCACTACCTGCTATGAAATTAAAGACCAATGTGTGAATAACATATATCTAAAAATGTATAAAACTACGGATTCGATAAGGGATTACTCAGTTAATCCTCTAAGTGTACGGATAAAACATAACAGACGCAAATAAAAATATTCAGAAAAATATGAAGAGCTTCAGTTATAAAGAACTGGCCGAAGAGTATTTTAGAAACAAAAACCAGGAAGATGTTCTTAGTTACATTAAAATAAAATTAAACTTAAATTCGTGTAGCACCGAAATGCAAGAGCAATTATCTAATTTCGTCAAAGCACCATTTTTACAGCAGACATGCCCATCACAGATAACTTAACCATAGCTACATATGCAGATGACACTGCTATTTTATCTTCCAATGAATCCCCATGTGAAGCTTCGGCAGTTTTGCAAAGGCACCTTAAGCTTATCGAAGATTGGTTACAGAAATGGAACATAAAGGTAAACACTGAGAAATCTTTACATGTAACCTTTACGTTAAGAAAAGGCGACTGCCCAGCGCTTTCTTTAAATGGAAATATTATTCCAAAAGCAACTAAAGCGAAGTATTTAGGGCTCTATTTGGATAAAAGACTCACTTGGAGCGATCATGTCAAAAGTAAAAGACATCAATTTAAATATAAAAACTAAAAAAATGTTTTGGCTCTTAGTACCTAGGTCAGAACTAAGCTTAGATAACAAAGTAATTTTATATAAGACAATGCTCAAACCGGTTTGGACTTATGGTATTCAACTCTGGGGAACTACTAGTAATTCTAATATAGAAATACTCCAGAGATATCAATCAAAAACGTTAAGATTATTAGCTAATGCACCATGGTTTATAACCAACAACTGCTTACATAATGATCTCAAAATATCTACAATAAGGGAAGAGATTAGTAATTTTAGTAATAGATATCTGGGTAGACTTAGTAATCATACAAATATTTTGGCTATTACACTGTTGGGTGATAGTGATGAAATTCGTAGACTCAAAAGATTTCATGTACTTGATCTACCCTTTAGAGGCTAGGTTTATATAATTAATACGCATATTTGCATACACATACGTACTTAAATATATGAAAATAGCTAGTTAGAAAATACGTATTGTATTTGTTTTTATTAAGCTCATTGGAACTTAATAATATAAGTTATTGTTATTATTTATAAGATTTGCTTAATGTTTCTTGTTAAATAGATTGCAAATAAATAAAATCGAAAACAAAAAAAAACAAAAAAAATGTAGCACCGAAATGCAAGAGCAATTATTTAATTTCGTCAAAGCACTAAAATACGCTACAAAGAAGTTATAGTAAAAAGTTATAGAAGTATAGTAAACAAAACTTTAATATAAAAAGTGCAAACTGGTTAGAGGGCCAACTTACTGTCGCTGCAGAAACAGCAAAGCAAGATAAGGCTGGAAGACCACGCAAATCATTGGACAACTGCAGCGATAGATCTAAGAGGCGGAAACTTAAAATATCAACGATGCAATTGGTTGTACAAATATAAAATAATCATTCCTACGTCAAATACGATCACAGAACCAATTAACAAAAGTGGATATCATTGAAAAAGTTGTTAAAGCTAGTCCAGTGAGAACAAAACGGATTCTGAAAAGTATACCAACTCCGAGTGATGCAATACAGTACACAAATGGGGAGGCATTAGCATTATTTCTGGATTTGAAAATAACAAAACAGCAATATATTAAGCTCAGACTGCGTGCGATTGAAAAAGGTTCAAATATGTATCCAGCATATCATTACATAACCGCTGCTAAAATGGACTGTTTGCCATCAAAGGACACTATTACAATCACACCAATTTCGGCAGAGATACAACTACAATCTCTACTTGATCACACAGCCGAACGCTTGCTACAATCAATAACAGGAAATGAGTTAAAGAAATATGGAAACACAAAGTTAATTCTTTTTTGTAAATGGGGATGTGATGGTTCTTCGGGACAAAAACAATACAAACAAGTTGTATGTGAAAATATTTCGGACTCAGATATTTTCATGGTATCATTTGTACCATTGCGATTGAAAAAGAGCCTTCGACTAGTACAACGCAAACAATGGATATTTGGAAAAATGAGACACCATCTTCTACGAAATACTGCAGGCCAATCGAATTTGAATTCAAAAAAGAAACTCGTGATACCATTAACAAAGAAGTTATTGATATCAAGGCCCAAATTGCAACACTACAGCCATTACAATTACAGTTAGATGGGCAGCAAATTGAAGTAAGCTTCCAATTAGTGCTGACAATGATAGATGGAAAAGTAGGCCAGGCTTTGACTAAGACGAAGGCTGCATCCAGCTGCATTATATGCCAAGCAACATCAACCCAATTAAACCAAATCCCGACAAGATCATTAGATAATACCGATGCATATGAATTTGGATTATCACCACTACATGCAAGAATACGACTTATGGAACACATACAAAAACACCGAAACCAGCAAAGAGTTAAGAAGTTCAAAAAAGAAACATGTTCAAGATGAATATCGCAAATTTGGATTGATTATAGATCAGCCAAAACAAGGGTCATGCAGTGCAAATGATGGCAATAGCGCAAGAAGATTCTTTTCAGATCCAGAAACACCATCTGAAATAACAGGAGTGGATTTAAACCGTATTTTCAGATTTAAAATAATCCTAGAAGTACATGCGTGCAATGAAGAAATTGACTCTAGAAAATTTGGAGATTATGCTAAGGAAACTGCAAAAATATATACAACCAACTACCCATGGAGAAATATGTCTGCAACAATTCACAAAATCCTTTATCATGGAGAAGATGTCATTAAGTATCATTTGGTGCCACTTGGAGATCTGTCAGAGGAGGCTCAGGAAAAAAGGAACAAGGATTACAGATTTTATAGAGAGCACACAACAAATGAAGATCTATTTAATATATTATTGGCAACGTCAGATCCGTTCTTCTCCAGTATTCGGAATCAATGGAAAGTGGAACATCGGGATGTAGATGAAGAAGCTCTTAGACTAAAGAACAGAAATAGCACAGAACAAAATATGGAATATTTGCAATCAATATTTGAGTCAAATGAATAATAATTATAATTGCCTTTCATTGTTATTTAAGTACGAAAAACATAGTATTAGTAAAAAATAATAATAAACAGAACCTACCTACCATTGTTACAAATGCTATTAAAATTTATTGCAGTTTTTGTTTTTAAAATGTTTTTTAAAATTATCAAATTTGACAGCAAAAAATAATAAATTTTTCTGTAGTAATAGCAATATTTTTAGATAATATTATTAACGTTTTTTTTTTTAAGTGTAACTATTCTTTGAGTGTAAACAAATTTGCAAATTTGACAGCAAAACATTTTTAATTTTTCTGTAATAATAGCAAAATCTCCAGTTAAATTTACTATTTTTTAAGTGTAACATTAAAAAAATTCCATTATTACAAAAAATATTTATAATTATTATTAATTTCCAAATACTCAATTTTTTAATAAATAAAAAAATAATAAACCCATATTTTACTCTAAAACTTAAAAAAATTCAAAAGTTCAACTTTGACCTAGAATTCCTTAAAAAGTCCTCAATGAATTTTAATGTAATTAAAACTGAGTCAGGCTGAACTGAATATCTATCCATTAAAACAAAAATTACTTCAATATTTTGATCGGTTTAAAAGTTAAAGAATTTTGGCGACTGTGGGGCGTTGCGATAGCAGTTCACAGAGCTGTACCGGGTCTAAAAATTGTATATGCATACATATTTGTATTTTCGTATTTTCCCCAATTCAACATATAAAATTTTATAAGTTAAGATCTTAGGAGATAAAAAATTCACTTCTTCATATTCATATAAAATGAACTGGTCTTCATTAAAAACACTTAAGAAATCATATTTTTGCGGAATATTGCATTGTCAATAGCACGCACTACGAAATTGGACGCGGGTTAATGGCAAAATATTATGAAAATAAGCCGAATCTATGGGTTGGATTTGAGAGCAAAAAACTTTCTGTTTGCTATTTGATGGTAATTTTTCATATTTATTTCTCTGTCTAACACAGTAAAATTTTACAAATGCAAAAGAAGATTTAAATAAAAAATGATTTTAATTAAATCCATCTGTTTTCTTAGCAGTCTGAATATAAATTACCGAATTCGGAATTCGTCAAGTATTTTAAATTTTCGTATTATTATTATATTAAGTTTATTTTGTAATTTATTAATCGAAATTGCCTCGATATATTTTGTCAAAGATTTTCAAAAACTTTTGTTTGTTGAGGGTTTTTTAGGTAGTTTTTATACATGCATTTCATTAATGGTGCTAATGCCAAATCATCAGTAGACCTTAAACCATATTTTTGAAATGTTTCAAACTTCTTATCTCATACAAAAGCTTTTAAAAAACCAATGAGAATTTCAAAAATTACAAAAGTATAAATAAGCATAGTTTGCTTTGAAACTTATTCAAAAATCCCAACAAACAAATTCGATATGAATCTATTTTATTTTCATACAACCTATATACAATTAGACGCCCTTTGGGTGACAATAAAAGTATTTAATAAGGCAATACGGAAAATAAAGTCTTAATTAAGTATTTTTTTTTAATTTATTAATCGAAATTGCTTCGATAAAAAATACCCTCAACAAACAAAAATTTTTGAAAATATTATTATTATATCAAATAGGAACGTCGCACATTAGGATGAATGTTATAGAAAGTGGCGGTTAATTCACAGAAGTCTTAATATCAAAATGTTGTTATTTTTTATTGACGAATATTAATAAATATATTAAATTCCAGCATTTAAAATAAATTGTTGAAAAAAAATTTTAACCTTTTATGAGCTTTTTTGTATTTTGGAAAAAATGGTATTATTTGACTATTTTTGCTGTAACTAGAGCATACTTTATGTGCTTTTAGAAAAAATATATTTTTTTTGTTCAAATAAGAAGAATAAATATTTAATATGTATTTATATCAGCAAAATTTAAACATAAAATCCTTTTCTTTTTGCTCAAAAATCCATAACTCCATAGATTTAACTCAAAAAAGTCACATTAGAAAATATTATTAATTTTTATTTATAAATATTCATAAACAGGAAAAAAACGTTTCAGAAAATAAACATTAAAAAAAACTTATAAGGCTTTTTTATTTACTTCATTTCATTAACTTCAAAAGTATTATTTACTTCATAATCATCATTGACTTCTTTTTACAACTATTTATCATGCTTGAAATGAATGGATCAGAAATCTATTGAACACGTCTTCTATGGTATTCATTTACGCGAAAAATACTCCCTATAACTTTTAAAGTCCTTATTTCTAGCTTCTTGAGATTCTTCAATTAGTTGGCCAATAGGCAATGGGGAAAGCGATATAATTTCTGCCCCTTGAATAAAGTATTTATGTAGAGTAGGAGGCATATAATACCATGGATAATTTTTAACAAATATCCTGGCAGTATCATTAGCGAAATTTTGAAATCTTTCGATATTGACCTCAATGTCACTGGAAAAAACTATTAATATTGTATGCATATTTTTTATCAACTGCAAATCAACTTTTGTAATTTCTGCAGATACTTCAGCATTCTTAAAAAATCGCCTTGAGTTTCCAAAACCTGTTCCTCAATTCCAGCTCTTTTAGAGGATGATCAAGTATTCACTAACCCGGTTGATAAAGCTAACCTTCTGGCTGAATTATTTGCAAGTAACTCCCACTTGCCGGAAAGCACTCAACCACTGCCCGTGCTTGAAAGAGTATCTGTAACTATGCCTAGAATATTCTTTCGAGCCCGTGCAGTTAAAAAGGTACTAGCAGATCTCAACATAAATAAATCTCCTGGGCCGGATGGTATTCCAGCACTGGTCTTGAAGCAGTGCTCTTCGACGCTAGCGCGTCCGTTAGCTAACCTTTTCAGTACATTGTACCATGCTGGTGAATTTCCAATGTGTTGGAAGGTTGCTAATGTAACGCCAATCCCCAAAAAAGGAGAGGCTAACAACCCTGAAAATTACCGCCCACTTGCAATTTGCTCTGCACTTTCCAAAGTTATGGAAAGTATGGTAAACTTCCATCTTGTGAGATATTTAGAGTCCAACAGCTTACTTAGCGACCGCCAGTATGGATTTCGTAGGGGTCGATCTACGGGAGACCTACTGGCTTTTCTCTCGGAAAGATGGTGTCATTCTTTTCACCATTTTGGCGAGAGTAAGGTGGTGGCTCTAGATATTTCCAAGGCGTTTGATAGAGTTTGGCATGGTGCACTTCTGTCAAAACTTATTGCTTTTGGTGTCGGTGATGTCTTCTCTCGATTTATATCAAGCTTTCTCAGAGATCGCACTATACGAGTTGTTATAGAAGGGATCTCATCAAACGAGTTCAAGATTAATTCAGGGGTACCGCAAGGATCCGTTCTTTCTCCCACACGTTTTCTTATTTCTTAAACGATCTTCTACTTCAAACTTTCAATCCTATCTACTCTTTTGCAGATGACAGCAGCATGTGCCATTCATATTCATTCAATAACAGACCAAGCTTGCCGGAGATCGCGGCAATGAGGCAAAATATGAATGATTCGATAAATAATGATCTTTTAGCAATCCATGAATGGGGACGTGCGAATAGGGTCGAATTTAATGCTCGCAAGACCCAGTGTTGTATGCTTACACACGAATGTACGCACAATCATGCTGCTTCATCTGTAATAATGGGTGGTGTGGATATTGAGGAATCAGAAACTCTTGATGTTCTTGGCATGAAAATTAAATGTGATGTTCGATGGACTCATCATATTTTTCAGGTTTCAAAAGAAGCATTCAAGTGCCTCGGCTTTCTAAGACGGTGTAAGAGATACTTCACTCCATCTGATCTCCTTAATATTTACACCACCTATATCCGACCGAAAATGGAATACAACTCTCATGTATGGGCCGGTGCTTTAAAGTCAAACTCTATTGACTCACTGGAGCATCGACGCAATGTGGGATGTATTTCACTGTTTTATCGTTACTACAATGGAATGTGCTCTAATGAAATCAGGGAACTTGTTCCCGAAACCCGCTCATTTGTACGAACAACACGCTCTTCGTTAAGAGCGCATCCATTTGTGGTTGATATGCCAGTGGATCGCACTACGCATTACAGAGAAAATTCGTTCTTTAGCCGAACAGTTCGCATGTGGAATAAACTTCCTGCAGAGGTCTTTCCTGTTACTTTCAGTGTGGGAAAGTTCAAATCGAACGTCCACAAACACTACTCCCTTTATCCTCCTTCCCATAACCAATTTTCCTAGTTCCGGCACAATGCAATGCATATGTAGGGGTCATCCCCTGAGTGCTGGTCCAAGTTAAAAAAAAAAAACAATCAATCCAGTTTTCTCTCTAAATTCCATTTGAATGCGTTTTTTCTTCTTCTTGGATTTTTGTATGATGGAGATTTCTGAGGTGCGGCTTTTCTAATTACATCATATTGGTATCGAGTTAGCTTCGCTTCTACAAATACGGAAAGAGCTTCCTCCGCACTTAATTGCTGTGTGGATACCTGTTCTAAACTTTTTCGGTATTTTTTTGCTCTTGTAGGAGATGGCATTATTTCTTTAACTATTTTCGACGCATCTGTTTTTCCAGCAGCTCTTAAGCTCATTTGGATGGCGTAAGCCAAAACAGGCAATAGAGTATTATCTCTTATATCTTTACATTTCTTTACCTTAGTTTTTTCTTTACACTCATCAAATGAGAGATCATGACGGCTTCTTTTTTAATTGGTGCTGGTGGTGGAATAAACAAGATTGAAGCATCAAGCCAATTCTTGTTATTTAAAAAAAATGTTATCCTTTCTTTGACTGTTTAGCCAGCGTTGCTTATAGTCTTTGCAAAAAGAATTAAATCTGTTCATAAAATCTACCAAATCTGAAGGATCGACGTGTCTGATTACTTCCCGTCTCAGAAGTTTGAATTTATCTTGAAGTAATTTAATATGTGAGCTCTTCATAAAATTATGTAACTCATGACGAGAAATACAAATTGTTTTGGGAAAATTGTTCCTAAAAGTAGTTAGATTTTTAATCGTTTTAAATTTTCCCAAATACTTTTTGTTTTCCTTGTACCGAATAATCTACAAATGTACCACACTTTAAATAAATAACATCACATTAAACAAAATATTCACAGTCAACACAAAAAACAAATGAACGTGGCAGTACCGAATCTTAAATACTCTACTTAGTAATAGTAATTTTCGCAAATTAATTATCAATACATTAATAAATTTAATATCATCAGCTTAAACCAACAATTATCATGTAGTGTACAAATGATCAATAAATATAAATAGGAATGGAAGAGTGAAAACTTTTACTACACAAACAGTGTACGTGTGTAGAATAGAATTTTCTTATGTAACTCATATTTTTAAAGGAAGTTTTGTAAGTAATTTGTGCGCAAGTGTACATATTAGATTTTAAATGAGTAATATATAGAAAGACGAAGCCTTAATTATTAAAATGTATCAAAAATTAAAAAAAATTAATAAATGGTTGGTCAGGATTTGAAACCGTACCTTCTTACCCGGTGGCACGGTTTCGAATCCTGAACACAACAGAATGCTATTTATTTTTTAGAATTGTCGATACATTTTAGTTGTTTTTATTACTTTTTATTTGAAAAAGTTTGTTCCACAATTAATTTAAAAAACCAGGCACAATCTCATTTATAATATTTTTTTTAATTTTTCTGTTTTTTCCAATTTTGAATGAGCGATAAAAGGTTTATTTTTCAAAAATATCCAATATGTTATCAGATAGGATTAAGTACAGTAATAAAATAATTATATAATGAATTTAGTAAGTTGTCGACGTTTTTATTTGATATAATGATAACACCAATAATAAAAATATAAATAAATTGACGGTGTAAGAAAAAACATTAAATAATAAAATATAACAACATATTTAATTCATTATTTTAATTAAATTTTTTCTTTGAAACTCGTATGATGTACGTAGTATGTATACTAGTGGTATTCTGATAGTTGTCTTTTTAAAATTTTGATACTTTTTCCACTTACTTATCTGTATTGCGGTTGGACCAGACGATAAAATTTTTGGTTCAATATAACCTGTATATTTCTGATATAGAAACACAATGGAATTTCAACCGCAATGGATTTAAAAGATACGAATTCGGTCATTTATATTCAGCCTGTTAAGAAAACAGATGGATTTAATTAAAAACATTTTTATTTAAATCTTCTTCTGCGTTTACTGTGTAAGACAGAGAACTAAATATGAAAAATTACAATCAAATGCGATATTCCGCAAAACTATGATATTTTAGGTGTTTTTAATGAATATTAGACCAGTTAATTTTATATGAATATTAAAAATAAATTTTTTATCTCCTAAGATCTTAACTTATTATATTGTATATGTTGAACTATTATCGCTACGCTTTACAAATGTTTTGGAAATTTTCCCCAAACATTCCGATCTAAAAATCCAAAGTTCATATGTATGTATACGATAGGAACTGATTGTTTAAAAATATTTGATGAATTGCAAACTATTCTTAAAATACATTTTAATGCAATCTAGAAGCTATATGTATATAAATTTGTGGAAAGTAGGTATTTGCAATACTTTTATTCAAAATACAAATTTATTTAATTAGTTTTTAATAAAAGTTTAATTTTCACAATGGAAATTATATTTTTTTAAGTTTTTTTACTTTTTAGTTTTGCTGTTTTCAATTTTTTAATTTCTTGGCTAATTACATTTTGAAGCTTGATATCAAATTAAATTCTTACATCAAACTTTATAGAGAAATGGGAATTAATTGAAGTGCTTTTGAAGATTAACTCACTGATGTTACAGAATGAAAGAAACATTTCTTATCAAATCCTAGCCGGGAAGATATTTTTCTGCTTTGTTTTGTGTTAATAAGTATCAGAACAACATTTTAATTGTCAAAAGATTTTTTATCACATTGTACAAATACAATAATAATACCGGGTTCTGAGATACTGCAGGTACGCTCTGCACCTGAATATGGAAAATAATTAAAATTAGAAAAGTAATTGATGTAAGCATCAATTTTGCCTTTCTTCTGAAATCACAAATAGTCATAAAAAATGAAATATTAATACATTTTCAAAACAAAACTAAATTTCAATTTCATTGATTTTGTATATCTACTCGTACATAGTGTCTTGACGATCCATTACATTTCTTTAATATAAATAATATAAAAAATAAAAAATAATTATGGTTATTTATATACGAAAAGAAAATGTAAGCGATAAAAATACTGTAATATGCATGCATAACATTATACTAATAAACGTACAAACATAAGTTTAAAGAAACAAACAAAAACAAAACAACAAATCATTGCTTTTCGATTGTTTAAATTGTTTAAATATATACATGTATACACACAATGTGTATATGTGCCTATGAACGCATTTCAGTATGTATGTATGTGATATATGTGTGACAAAAAAAATAAGATTTACAACAACCACACCAATTTCCATCAAGAATTTGAAATTTTAGTATTTTATAATAAATAAGATATATTATGTTCTTAAAAATACAACTGCTCTGTGGTCTACAAGAAGCGGCCGTGACTACCAACCAGTAGGTTGTTGGGTTGAATCCCCACGCAACTTTTTCAAAAAAATTTTAAAAGTAAAATTAATTCGACTGCCATTTTTTTTGCTCATATTTTAGTCGTTAATGGACCGACTACAATTATTTTCAGTCTAAACCTTCGTAGAACTCCATTAAAGAGATCTGCTTCATAAAATTGACTGTAGGACAGTTGGGGCCATAAAAAAACAACAGAATAGGAAATATAACAAAAAAATCTTTTGGCTATATCTCATTAATTACTGGACCGAGTTTTGTTATTTTCAAACCGAACACATTTATGAAAAATTCCAAGAGAATGGTATAAAATTTATTTCTCTATGTTGCGTTTTGGCCTTAATTCTAACTACACAAAAATGTAGCAGACGGACATCGCCCATTCGACTTCTCTATCTATAAGAATCCAGAATATATATACTTTATGGGGTCTTAAATGAATAATGAAGAAATTACATACGGAATGACAAACCTATATATCCCCTTTCCAAATTGTTTTGCTGAAGGATATAAAAAAATATATTATAAATGAGATTGTGCCATGGTTATATAAATAAATTTTGGAACAAAATTTTTCAAATAAAAATTAAAAGTAATAAAAATAAATAAAATGTATCAAATTTAATATGCTATTTTTGTTACATTTTAGTTATTTCTATTAATTTTGCTTTTTATCTGAAAAATTTGGTTCTGTTTTTACGAATTTTTGATAGCTTTAAATTATTTTCAATATGAAGATAATATTTGGAACATTTTAATCATTAGACTAGCAAATTTATGTAATAGTTTGCTATATTTTTTATCAATTTTGGGAGAATTTCTTCATTAGTAAACCTGACACATAAGAAAGTCAAATCATTTCTTCGTTTAGTCGAAGACCATTGGCTTTTTGATAAGGACGTTGAAACACTTCTTGGATGTGTAAAAACTGATTCAAGTGCTAATAAGGCGATGTGCATATTTTTATAATGCACTCTAGGCAAGAAAGGGTTACAAATTTGTTACGAAACTCATAATTTATGGCTGACTTCATAAACGCAGTTTACAAAGCAACACTAGAATGCCTTGTAAACTAATGCTTCCAGTGTTGCTTTGCAAGCTGTGTTTATGAAGTCAGCCTATACTATGAAATAGAGATGAGAACCAATAATGCATGATCGTGATTAATTTTTTGTTTGTTTCCATTACGTGAGCGTGCGTCCGTGATGGTGAATGACGAGTTTTTATCTTTAATGTAGTTTTTTTATTTAAGTTTTTTCATCTTAATTTTTTTTTGGTGTTTTGCGAGTGTGAATTTTTGAGATTGTGACTTCTTTCTTTACTCCATACTATGGTGAAGGCTATATAAGATTCGGCACAGCCGAATATATCACTCTTGCTTGTTTTTTTTTAAAGAACAAACACAAAACGCGAAACCATTTGGCTTGTCTGCAGAAACACCCAGATCAAGGCAGGAATCGAACCCGCGACCCCCAGACTAATACTCTAGTACGCTACGGGGGCTCCATGTATTAATGATATGGAGTACTTTTTGGATTAGTCCGATGTAGTGCATACATTTGGGTTACTTTTCGAATCGTCCCAGTCCTTTATGGGGTATACTTTACATGCGTATTTGGACTAGTCGCGTTATCTGCAGGGTAGGTTATGTTTTGTTGATTTTCATGTTTCTACATGTAAAAGTATGCGAATGAGGATGCAATCAATGTATACACATTATACATATATTAGAGCAATACCTATATGAAGTAAGTACGTATCCATAAACGTCTTGTTTTATACAAAAGTTGCTGAACTTTTCTCTTAGAAATCAGCTAAACACAATCAATTCTTCCATAAAGGTGAACTTAATTCAAACCTGATTGCATGCACGATCGAAGTGATCAGAGATCTGATCAGATTCCTGACCAAGCCTGACAAAGCAATTATACTCGTATAAATATGCCCTTTTATGTTTATAAATTTTTGTATATCTATCACTACACGATCACATACTTTAGTTGAAAAATTACTTTCTTTTATGTGATATATTCATTAAATAAGATTATCTGTATTCAGGGCTGGGCAGTATTTAAAATACATGACGTACAAATATTTTGTATTTTAAATACATACAATAAAGAGAAGTAGTTTGTATTTTGTACTTTAAATACATACATGATGTACAAGTATAGAATCCAAAATCTTGCAATTTATACTCTGCAGAAAAATTACAAAACAACTTAAAATGATACCTGGAAATATCAGAAGTAGAAGCACCACTAAAGAATACGATGATTTTATTTTTTTTTCGTAGATAGGGATGATGGTGAATCTAGGACATCAAATTTGTCAGTTTCCTTAGTGACAAGATAGCTATCCAAATATAAAAGAGCATTCATAGAATTTAATACAAGTTTGTGCTCATCAGGACCTGTAGAAAGATTATTTTCTTCAGCAGGTTTTATTTATTCTCCAACAAGAAACAGTTTGTCTGATGCTACATTCAAAAATCTGACATTTATGAAAGGAAACAATTGTTTTGTTGATTAGTTGTATCTAATGTATTTTTTGGTTTGAATAAAAATGGTGTATTTTTATTTTAAATACATACATGACGTGGAAGTATTTTTATTTTAAATACATACATGACGTGGAAGTATTTAGTATTTGAAATACGTACAATAAGTGGAAGTATTTTGCATTTTAAATACATACTTGATGTGTAAGTATTTTGTATTTTAAATACATAACCTGAAAGATTTTTGTATTTTAAATACATGACCAGCAAGAATTTTGTGTTTTAAATACCGCAAACCATGTATTTTGACCAACTATGTCTGTATTTCTAAAATGACATTCACACTCTTAAAACAAAATGATTTATAGTTCAGACTGTCTAATTGGTATGATAGTTATATAGTTATAAACAAAGTTTACTACGATACTGTTTTTTATAACTGATTTATTTATTCTTTTGATTTTAAAAATAGATTGATACATTATGCACTAAATTAAAAAATAATAATAACGTTGTTTATTTTCGGAAACCTCGTATTATAAAATCCTTAAATTTCTTATATGGTAGACAACGCAGTTTTTAGATAGCTCTTTGTAGAGAGGGTTCGGCGTTGCCGGTTGTGTTGTAAATGCATGTAATTGTGTATTTAGGTTGTATTTATATGGCACCTTTAGAAAAGACCGCATAATGTGGTTGGTAGGTCAACCAAACAATTCAAATTCATATCAACCTAAACGGCCAAACTGCATTATCATTTAAAGTAGCGAGCAATAATTGTCGTATAGATTTCTCGAACAATCTTGTAGATTATTTTTGCTTTAGCGCTTTCCTGAATGTTCTATTTTCGATATTTTGAATTTAAATGGTGCGAAGTTTGCACACACGGTTGATTAAACTAGGCTTAACCACCGCTGTATTTATATGTTCGTTAAATTTGAATCTGCATTTAAATTTTGTAACACTGCCGTCCACTTAAGCCTCTTCGCCCCGTATAGGCACACAATTACCTTTTCTATAGCTGGCTAGTCGCTCCAGATGAACAACTTTCATTTTGGATCTTGGGATATTATACTTCTGTATTCTATAAACGACATCTTTTAATCTGGGTAGGGTCCATCCCAGTGAGATTGTAGTTTTGGGGACAAACCATTTTTTTTGTTGTGGGTTGAAAAGTATAACCATTTGTTCCTCGTTGAATCCCTTTTGCAGCTCGGTCATATCTGGCTTTCATTTTATTGCTGACCATTTTAATTCGACCGCGTAAAAAGTTATTAAAGCTCATTAAGGATTTCTTAATGTTGGGAATAGTTTGAATATCCCTCAGTTGCTGGTGTAGGCTTAATACCGAATTCCAAGTCGCCAGGCAGTTTCAGCTCGGTTCCGAAGACAAGTATAGCAAGTGTTCGTGATATTGAGTCGCGCACAGCTGATCTATATGCTAGTGGGAATTTTGGGATGTGCTCGGCCCATTACTTTTGATGCGCGCTTACCACTTTTCGCAGGTATTCTTCCAG
The DNA here is from genome assembly GCA_956483585.1 of Gymnocheta viridis. NCBI lineage: Eukaryota > Metazoa > Arthropoda > Insecta > Diptera > Tachinidae > Gymnocheta > Gymnocheta viridis. Next base: position 58,981 of record CATQFJ010000196.1, read on the forward strand.
ACTACGATTAAATCTTTCTATCATGCCATCTGACTGTGGGTGGAGCGCCGTTGTTCTGGTTTTCTTAATTCCATATATCTCGCACATTTCTTAGAATATTTCAGACACAAAGTTTCTACCCTGGTCAGAATGTAATTCTATTGGAACACCATAGCGACAAATTCAGTTGTTTACGAATGCATCATTGCTTCTTGGTTTGGTATGGCATATACTTCTGGCCATTTACTGAGGTAGTCCATAACCACAAGAACACAACGATTTCCGGCGTTGCTGATAGGGAAAGGACCTACAACATCCATTGCTATCTAGTCCAATGGCACTCCCGAAATGTATTGTCCGCAACTTCTTTTTACAGGACCTTTGGCTACTGTAGTGTGCCTCATAAGTTGCCACCGCATACCCTTAAACTACTCTTAAATCTATACATACCAACCTAAATAGAGTAGGGTAATTGTGCAAGATCAAATAACGGCATTTACCAAGTGACGCACATCGATTGGAATGCAAGTTAATTGGGGTATGAATATGATAAACACAAACAATAAATTCTACTCAATAAGAATTGTAAATTGAGTGACAAATAGGAATGAGTATAATCACAAACATTCCTATTGGTCAGAATAATTGTAATCAGAGTGATTATTCATATGTCCATAATATCGACAAAGACAAATAGAACTTTATCGATAAGTAGAATAAGTAAGAAAGGCTAAATGTAAGTCTCATACATAGTATATAAGGCAATACAAAATTTAATAAAGCAGACTTGAAATCACAAAACGAATCCGGCAGTAACTTGCCTATGTTTTTTATTCCAAGACTCAGGTTAATTCGGCAGTTCCTTTGAACGCCTTACAAATCAGCTGAAACCCTGACAGCTACTAAAAATAACCAAGGGCTATAGGGAAATAATAAACACTACACATTTCACTATAGGGAAATAATAAACACTACACATTTCATGGCGATCCTGCCAACTCGGACCATATTGAATTAATAATCCTACCGAACTGATGTCCAAAGAAATAGATGAAATCTTCGCACGTTGGTCGGCGTACCTAGAAGACAACGGAGAAGAAGCAACAAATGTTAATAAGGAAGGAGATAAAAAGATTGCAATAGGAGAATAAACGTATTAAGAGACTTTTCGAGATGGCTTGGTGGACGAACATTCTAAAAGCGATCCCACTAGTTATTGCGGGATACGAAGTAGGAAAGAATGGAAATAACGAAAACAACCAAAATAATCAACAGCTTATAGAATATATGAATACTATAAGAGTACAAGATAAAAATAAAGAGGAAAATTTAAACACTTTCGAAATAGTTATGATAATTACATTAGCATTATTAGTAATTGCCTACATCGTAAGACTAATGTATGCAATACTTAGTAACAGACGATAAAAAGAAAAAGATTTAATACTATTTATAAAGATAATTATACCCAATAATATTATTATACATAAGATTAGTAACATTTAAAGAAAAACAAAAATTCTCAGTTAATTCAGTTAAAAATGTTATTAATGTTGTCCAAAATAACAAAAACCTTAGTAATTATTATTTTAATCCTATTTATATTACATATCATTTATAGATTTATTAACAATTGTAAAAACAAAAACAATAGCAAAAACAATGATAGCAATAAAATAACAGAAGTATAAAAAAATATATATTTTAACAAATATTCAATATTAATAAGAAAGATTGTTAGATGGAGAAGAATCTCCAGAAATTAAAGAGTATATTAAAAAATTTACAGAAAAGTCCAGGAAGGATATATACTGAAAAGACAATTAACCTTAAATTAGAAGAAATAAAAACCATAACAAGAGAGTTTGAGATAGCACAAGTTGAAGAAAAAGACGAGGAAAAAGCATCAGCGCTTAAATTAGAATTTAATAATATAATAAAGAAAATTAAAGAATATTTAGTCCAGAACATTACTAAGATAGAAAACATAGACATCAAAATGGCAGCATTTAGTTTAGAAACAGTATCTAAAGCACTCCCACTTTTTGCTGGAAACCAGGAAGAACTAGAAAGTTTTTTGATAACAGCAGAACTCATTGAGAAAACTCTAGCTGAAACAGCAAAACAAGATTTCTTACAATACGTATACCATGCAAAATTGACTTCAGGGGTAAGAACGGCAATAGGTAGCTATGCGAAACCAGAAAATTTCAATGCATTAAAAAATTTGTTACAACAGAGGTACAAAAGTACAAAGACAATTCCAGAGTTACAATCGAAACTAAGCACTATTTACCAAGGGAAAATGTCTGTTAATGCATACAAAGAAAGAATAATGACGACAATAGACAACATGAACAAGTTAGGAGTTGAAGAACTTGGTAATGACGCCACAGAAGCAGAGAAAAATGTTATTATCAAATTAAACTCAAAGCTTTCTCTAGATACTTTTAAAAGAGGTATTAATGACAGTTTAAAGACAGCCATTTTCGCAGCTCGCCCAAAGACTACAAGACGCGGTAGAACTAGCACTAGAACTAGAAAATGAGAATAAATTAAACAATAATGCGGTAATGCACATTCAAAAGCAACAACATAATAATAATCGAACCAGGCATTACAATAGCAATTTCCGCGAAAGAAATAATTTTGAAAATAACAACAACTCTCGTAGTAGAAATAACAACAACAATTTTAGCAATAATAGAAACAATAATTTTCCTAATAGGTATAATTACAACAACACAAATTTCAACAGAGGCACCAATTACACTAGGAATGACAATTTCAACAACAATAATTCTCTTAGGAACAACAATCATTTTACAAACAACAATCGTAATAACAATACACCTAGAAACAATAACAACAATAGAAACTACAGAAATAACACAAACAGTAACAACAATAATAACAGTAACAACAACAGAAGATATATACGTACGATACAAGACGAGGGAAACGAGGAAGGCTCGGAATACAGGGATATTCCGGACAGTCAAAATTAAGAGTATTTAAAGTTTCAAATAATAACACAAATTACATAATCGCTAAATACAAAAATAAAGAATTAACATTTCTTGTCGACACAGGAGCCGACATATCGTTATGTCGCACTAGAACAACTTTTGATGATGAACCACTAAATATAGAAAACAGATGCAAATTAACAGGCATCACTAATGAAGAAATATATTCCTTAGGGACAACTGAACTTGAACTTTCATTAGCAGACCAAACATGCAAACACAAATTCCATCTAGTAGATGACAATTTTCCAATAGAGACAAACGGAATAATAGGGAGAGACTTTTTAAGAGAATACTTATGCAAAATAGATTACGAGACATTCACAATTTCTTTGTATACCAATAATGAAACCATAATTCTGCCAATGCAATCAAAAGCATTCGACACATTAAAAATAACTATACCACCACGAACAGAAATCATACAACCATTGAAATTAAACCTTACAGAAGATTGCGTAATACTTAATAATGAATTAAAAAGCGGTATTTTTTTAAGTAATTCAATAGCACCAAAAAACGGAATGACACACATTAAAATTTTAAACACAACAAATGATACACAAATTTTACAGGGCATTAAACTGCATACTGATCCACTAAAAAACTATGACATATTAAATTACACAAATGAAAAAAATGACGAACGTTTTAAACAAATTCTAAATGACTTGCAATTAAATAATACTGATGAATATGCAAAATCAGAATTAATAAACATATTCAGAAGATATCAAAATGTATTTCATTTGGAGAATGAGAAATTAACTGTAAACAATTTTTATAAACAAAACATAGCAGCTTCAGATAACACTCCGGTGTATATAAAAAACTACAGACTACCCCACTCGCACACGGACATAATAAACGAACAAGTACATAAAATGTTACATGACGATATAATAGAACCATCAATTAGCCCCTACAATGCTCCACTTCTTTTGGTACCCAAAAAGAATACAGAAGACAAACGAAAATGGAGACTTGTAGTAGACTTTAGAAAGTTAAATGACAAAATAGTTAATGACAAATTTCCACTAACTAGATTAGAGGATATTTTGGATAAACTAGGAAGAGCTAAATGGTTTTCGACTCTTGACATGACTAGCTCATTTCACCAAATTCAGTTGGACAAGGACTCAAGACCACTTACAGCTTTCTCTACACAACAGGGACACTACCAATTTAAAAGACTACCATTTGGACTTAAAATTTCATCAAACAGTTTTCAGAGAATGCTTACGATAGCACTTTCAGGACTTGATTCAGAAGCTTTTCTTTATGTCGATGACATAATTGTCTATGGATGTAGTTTGAACCATCACAATGAAAATCTTGTCAAAGTTTTAGACAGACTTCAACGATACAACTTAAAACTGAATCCAAAGAAATGTTGTTTTTTTTGAGACCAGAAGTAGTTTACTTAGGACATTTAATAACAAAGGACGGCGTGAAAACAGATCCAGCTAAATATGAAGTTATTAAAAATTACCCAACACCCAAGAACGCAGACGAAGTTAGACGTTTCGTTGCATTCTGCAACTATTATAGAAAATTCATACCGAATTTTGCGGACATTGCAAAACACTTAAATATGCTATTGAGAAAATCAGTAAAATTTCTATGGACAAATGAATGCCAAAATGCTTTTGATACCCTAAAAGAAAAATTAATGAACCCACCAATTTTGCAGTACCCAAATTTTGACAAACCTTTTATTTTGACGACTGACGCCTCAAACTACGCACTAGGAGCAGACTTATCACAAGGTGAAATTGGAAAAGATTTACCTATTTCTTACGCAAGTAAATCACTTCAAAAACATGATATGAACAAACCCATCATTGAAAAAGAATTGCTCGCAATTCACTGGGGAATAAATTTCTTCAAACCATATTTATACGGTCAAAAATTCATAGTGGTAACAGACCACAGACCATTGATATCACTATTTTCACATAAGAATCCTTCATCAAAAATGACAAGAATTAGACTAGATTTAAGCGATTATGACTTCACGATAATTTATAAGAAAGGAAAAATTAACACTAATGCGGACGCATTATCAAGAATAGAAATAAACTCAGACATACTAAAACAAATAATACCGTTGGAAAATGATGAAAAAGAAAAGAGAATTCTAATAAGCACAAGGGCAATGACAAAGAGAAGTGAAAAAGAGGCAAATAAAGTTACAAAAAACGAGGCAAATAACGTTGATGATAATAAAAAAATAGATAAAGCGCACGCGAATAGGAATAACATGGGAAGATGCATCTCTCAGGAGTCTGATCAACTTCTAATATGGGAATGCACATCCATAAATGACGTCAAGAATATGAAGAAATTACAGTTTAATAAATTTGAAAATACAGAGGAAGTCGACATAACAATTGAAAATAATACTGTACACATAGGACGTGACGATAATTCATCGAAACAAGATTCGATTATGAAGAAATCACGTACCCAAAAGAGTAATTATATGAATGAGGGAAGTAACGATAATTCATCAAAACAAGATTTGATTATGAAGAAGTTACATTCCAAGAATAAAGATAATATGCATGCAAGATTCAGCGATAACTCAGCGAAACTAGATTCGATTCTGAGGAAACTGTTATCCAAAATGAGTAAAGAAAATATTAAAGAATTAGCGCTAGCAAAAAATGATATGATATTTAAAATATATACAATCAAGGATTTAAAAGAAGCATATGCAAGGATAAGAATAAACAACAAAAGACCTCAACTAAAAATATTAATATATAACGCCCCAACAAGAATAACAGATGACATACTGAAATATAAACTCATCGATGAATTCCACAATGCCACACACGCAGGCCACTTAGGAATAAGAAAAACAATTATTAAATTAAAACAGCGGTACATTTGGAAAAACATGAATAAGATGGTAAAGCAATTCGTAAAATACTGTGACAAATGTAACATAAACAAACAAACCAAACACATTAAAGAACCACTTACATTAACGGACACCCCAAGCAACAGTTTTGAGATAATATCAATTGATACTGTAGGACCTCTTCGTATTTCAAACGGATACCGATACATATTGACAATGCAATGCGAACTAACGAAATTCGTTATTGCTTACCCAATGTCAACAAAAGACGCACTTACAACTGCCAAAACACTAGTAGAACAATTAATTCTGAAATACGGTAAATTTAAAGTGCTCAAATCAGACAACGGGACAGAATTTAAAAACGAACTAATGCGCAACATATGCTCGTTACTTGATATCAAACAAACATTCTCAACCCCTTACCACCATGAAACAATGGGTGCGGTAGAAAGAAATCACAGGGTTCTCAATGAATTCTTGCTTACATCAGCAAACGATTACGAATGGGATAAGTGGATAAATTACTTTACTTTTGCCTACAACACGGCACCACACATAGACACTGGTTACACACCATTTGAATTGGTATATGGTAGATTGCCATGCTTACCATCAGAATTTTATGACACAGAAAATAACAAAATATACAATTATGATGACTATGCAAAAGAGCTGAAACAAAGATTAAAATATTCTTTGAATAGAGCTAAGGAACTTACAGATAAAACAAAAGAGAAAAGAATTATAGAAAATAGATATAGTAATAGTTTAAATCTAAAAATAGGAGATTTAGTTTTAATAAAAGTAGAAAATAGGAAAAAGAATCAAAGCCCGTACAAAGGCCCATATAAAATAATTAAACATAACAGTGTAAATACTATAATAGACTACCACGGAATTGAAAAAGAATTTCATAATAATCAATTAAAACCATATATAGGCTTTAGAAACAATAATTAGGTATACAATAAACACTAAAAATTATAAGAATACTATTTTTAAAAATTATAAAAATATTAAATACTACATTAAGAATTATGTAAATTATAAAATTATAACTATATTAAGAATTACTTTGTAAAACTATAACATATGTAAATAGAAATTAAGAAGAAAAACACAACACTTAGAAATTAAGAATTATTTTATAAATATTGTCGGTACTATGAATATCAAGAAAAATCAATCCCCTAATTTTTCTCTTAGCGGTGAGGGTGTAGTGTGCCTCATAAGTTGCCACCGCATACCCTTAAACTACTCTTAAATCTATACATACCAACCTAAATAGAGTAGGGTAATTGTGCAAGATCAAATAACGGCATTTACCAAGTGACGCACATCGATTGGAATGCAAGTTAATTGGGGTATGAATATGATAAACACAAACAATAAATTCTACTCAATAAGAATTGTAAATTGAGTGACAAATAGGAATGAGTATAATCACAAACATTCCTATTGGTCAGAATAATTGTAATCAGAGTGATTATTCATATGTCCATAATATCGACAAAGACAAATAGAACTTTATCGATAAGTAGAATAAGTAAGAAAGGCTAAATGTAAGTCTCATACATAGTATATAAGGCAATACAAAATTTAATAAAGCAGACTTGAAATCACAAAACGAATCCGGCAGTAACTTGCCTATGTTTTTTATTCCAAGACTCAGGTTAATTCGGCAGTTCCTTTGAACGCCTTACAAATCAGCTGAAACTCTGACAGCTACTAAAAATAACCAAGGGCTATAGGGAAATAATAAACACTACACATTTCACTATAGGGAAATAATAAACACTACACATTTCACTACAATGCATTGTGTACAATTTGTTATCCATTCGGCTACAGCTTGCTGACATCCAACCCAATAAAAACGTCGTTTTAACTCTTCTAGGGTTTTCGTTACACCAAGGTGACCGCCACTGGGGCCATTATGGAACACCCTCCTTACTTCTTTCATCTTGGATGCTGGCATCACTAGCAAATTAGAAACCGCTTTGCCGTTCGCATTTCCCGTGTGCGATATAAACATCCATTTATCAGCTTCAGGCTATTCCACTGGGCCCAATAAGATTTTACGAGCGGACTTTCAGCTAATATCTCGTTTCGGCTGGGTCTTTTGTCTTCCTGTTTAGCCGTTGTAATTTTTTCTAGTGTGGCATCATTCCTCTGAGCCTCTGACAAGTATCGATATGCGTTAGCCAAACATCAACGACGCATTCCTTTGATTCCGCTTTGGCACAATATCGGCACTCTAAGTTGCAGGCCCTAGTGACAGGGCATCCGCATTGTTATGTTCTACACCCCTTCTGTGTTCAATGCTAAGTTCGTAGCTTTGAAGACGATAGCTGCCCTTCAGGGTTTTTTAATTTCAGTAGACACCTGAGTGCAGAATGGTCGGTCTTTAGCATAAAGTAATGCCCACACAAATATTTGTGTTAATGTCTTATGCAGTTCAAAACTGCTAGAAGCTCTCCCACACAATAGTTCCCTTCGAAAGTATTCGGCTGTAATAGCCTATTACTTTTTCTGTTCCATTAAACACATATGAAAGCACACCTTCTATTCCATATTCGCTCGCATCGCTATCTAGCATAAATTTATTTCCTTCGATTGTATATGCCAAAACCGGAGCTGTACACAAGAAACCTCTCAGTGTCTGGAACGCTTCTTCTTGCGGTTCACCCCCATTGGTATGGTCGCGTCTTCTTAGTTAGCTCGTGCAAACTTGCTGGAAAAATTCGGTACAAAGCGTCTGTAGTATGTGAAAGGTCCCAGAAAACTGCGGTGCTCCTGAAGATTTTTCGGATGAGGCCAGTCCTTTACTGGTCGTATTTTATCTTCATCCATTGAAATACCGTCTGCGATAACGCGATGACACAAATAATTCACGTCTTTCTGGAATAATGAGCATTTCTTTGCGCTCAGCTTTTGTCCAGCCCATGATATTCGGCTCAGCCAGGTTTTTCAGGTGTTCATCAAAAGTCTTCCCCATCGCAATTATGTCATCAAGGGACACCAAGCATGTCTCCCAGTGAAGTCCTTTTAAGACATGTTCCATAAGACATAACTGTAAGCTGCTATACGCTACCGAACGCAGTTTTTTCTTTGTCCTGCTCCGTCGTTTAGCTTCCTGTAGTCAAATCTGGTACCGCCGAGCTCCAAGGTCTTGAAGATGCTTCCGTTCCATTTCATTGACAAGCTCCTTAACCTCATTTCGTTTCGTCAGGGGTACACTTCTGGGCGCCTGCTTAATTGGCCTCGCTTCGCCAGTATTTAAATCGTGTTTTACTATAGTCGTTCTTCCTTACCTTTGACTTTTTAGGACGAAGATACAGACAGGCATACCTTTTTAGCAGCTGTTCGCCTTTATTTCTATTAAGATCTTTTACTCCTGCTACTCATTTCTCCACATGCTCGTCAAATAATTCATGCTCAAATAATTCTGCTGCAGCACTGACATGGAGATTGTGGGGCCCTGTGCAAGCTTTACGTCCGGATCACGAATTTCGTTTACAAACGCCTTCATTTTAAAGTTATCCAAAAATTTATGATCTTCGCCTAGATACGTAAGTTGTGCAAGCCGCTCAATTGCCATTGCAAAATCCTGTAGAGATTCATCTGGCTTCTGCGCTCTATCTCGCAATTCCATACGGTAAAATTCGCGCTTATCTTCACCGCTATACTTGCACTGTAGTGTCACCATTATGTCATCGTAGCTATTTCTACAGCTTACTGGCACGGTTTCAAGTACCTCTGCCGCTGTGCCTTTCAACGCTAAAATTAATTATGTGGCCTTTTCTTCACTACCCCATGCGTTCATGCTAGCCACTGTGTCGAACTGGGACTTAAAGACATTAAATGGTGCACTGCCATCAAAGCAAGGTGTTTTTATTCTGCTAGAAACTTTTGGAACAACACGCACTGATCCTCCTTGGCACTGTAGACTATTAATTTTTGTTTCTATATCTTTTGTTTATGCTCTCAGAAATTTCTTGAAGTTTCTCGTTTGTAGCCCTGGATGTTTCGTGAACTTCGGTATTGGCCTCTTCCATTTTTTCCATCATAGCAGCCAACAATGTGTTCAAATCCAGGCTGCTTGTTATCTCGCGAATGCATACCTCTATTTCCTCTTTGCCTTCAAATTCGTATGTGCTGATGCCGATTTCACCCCGTTTGAACTCTACTATAAGCCTCCTTTGCAACGCAGTTGTTCTACTTTCAGTTCTTCAAACTTCATGGTCCTTATAAATAATTTATTTATTTTAATTGAATATCCTTTATTTTATTTTTGTAATTTTACCTTTGACACCAATTATAACGTTTCGAGCTTTTTGATAACGTTTCCTTGCACAATTTCTTTTCAAAAATAAAATAAAAACAACGGAAATTGATTTTCACTTATTGATGTTTTATTTCTTTAATACCATGATAAAATAAAATTTAAGCAAAATGATAAGCAAATTACTTCGGCTTATCAACGTTAACACTTCAAAAGCATTTTCAAAACTGATGCCCGTGGCTAGGCAGTTTCTAGTTGATATCGCAGTTTCTAGCTTATGTTCGTTAAATTTGAATCTACATTTAAATTTTGTAACAATATACTTGATGTTACTATTATCAAATGTATGTATATTCAACATTTTTATCTTCACGTGTTACATAGTTAGTAGCTAAATTTTTTCAGTATTTCAAAACTGAGTGTAAAAGTCCTCATCGTGATCATTTTCGATATTACTTTCATCAATATCATCATTAAGTGGGTTAATGTTGTTAGATGTAACTTTATGTAATGTAATTTAATTTGTGGTTTTATAAGATGAAAACTTTTATTATATACATTTTCTGTTTTCACATGATTCTTTTCTTTTTTTTTGACAATTCTGTTGAAATGTTTAGAATTATTTAAAAGTTCTTTGAAAGTGTTTAAATGTATCCCTATTTCACCAGTTTTATACTACAAATGCTTTTCTATAAGATATTTCTAGTCGTCACTAGCTCACTTAAAATATGATATCAGGGGGTAAATCACAGCATTCAATATCGACTGAAATTTCCATACAAATTCAAGAAATTTTGTACAAGATTTTACTCGATATCGAATGTCGTGATTTGCCCACAGGTCTGAACAAGTCGAAGTGTGCAGCGGTGGTGTAAACTCAATGGGACTTTTAAGCTTTCTAGCAACGCGCTACAAAGAGGAATTAGATGATGGTGTGACATAGAGACCTTCCAGATAGTTTTTAAGAGGTGCAGTTTTTTACTTGCCAGCAACTCTTGTAGTCGTTTAGTGCACTCTTCAAATCTGATTTTATGTTGGGGTGATCTGTGCTGCTCCCATTCCTTTCTAACTCCTCTTTTTCACATACGAGACGTTATATATCAGCATAAATTCTGTTAAAAACAGTCTACGGATGGGAGGTTGGGGTATTTTCACTACCTGTTTAATCTTATTGGTAAGCTTGGCTATGTTAAACTCGACATCCTCGGATGTTCTTAGCTCATTGTACAGAAAAATTACTACTGAGATATTTTTTAATCCCGGCCAATTAACACGATGGACCATTTTCGCGTATTAGTGGGTTAAAGATTGTGACAATAGTGGGAGATTGATTGGATGAGAGATCTAGAGAAGCTTCAACATGGATTAAGTCCCTTCAGATATTTTTCATGAATCCAAAATAACATATGGAATGTTTTGTAGTTCGTTAGGCCAGTAAGTTGGCTTCCCACTCGAAATGACGTCCAAGTCTATTTATGAAATTGTGTTGAACAACGCTCTACCTCTAGGTGTACTAAGACGCGAACCCCAGTATGTATGTTTTGCATTGTAATAGCCAACTGCTAGGAAACAAGATCCGGCTTCTAGAAATCCTCGTATTGATTCTCAAAGATTGGGAAAAAAAATTCAACACAAATATTCGTTGCTTGTAGAGTTTCTTTACAAATGTTGTCAAAAATATAGGGCTTGAGTCTTGAATTTATTAGAATTGCTGATCTACCGCCTGCTCTTCCTCTCCGGTCTTTTGAATCATATAAGGTGTAGCCATTAATTTTCAAAAGACTTCTCGAAGTCAAATGAATCTCCGAGACCAACATTATAATAATTTTTTCCGTGAGGAAGTGCTCGAGTTCATTCTTGTGTTGACGAAAACAGCGTTAAAAAACTTCTATTTTGTGTGATTGCTTCTGCTTCCGCATTATTAAATGCAAGCAGTTATATGCTCCAAAGCACTTCCGCAGTCGACATGTTCGAACAGTTTTTGGTTTGACTGACTGAAGTTTTTAATAAATTCCGAAGTTAAAGCTGTAGTTTGAAGCGCGTTTTCCTATTATTTAATCGTTTCACAGAGGACTATTTAAGCCAAAAGGCTGGCCAAAATTATTAATCGCGTTTTTTTAATTGAGAGATTCAGTTTTTTCATAGTTTTATGTGTAATTTGATATAAAAAATGTAGTGCCAGATTTTTGATTGTTTTTATAACATACATACAAACATTTTTATAATCCTATGTGCATATATTATAGATTTATATATAATATTTATTTTATGTTATTCAATACTTGACTCAGGAATAAGTTATAGTAATTAGGAACGTCGAAATCATTATCAAATGTCCCCTTCTCCTTGACATTTTGAAATTTCGCTCAATTTTCTAACTAAAAACTGCAATATTTCGTCAATGGCTAATAACTGCAATCTTGTGTAAACTTTTTCCATGTGATGAAAAAATTTAGCATGAAAGTCGCCCTTTTGGAAATACCGATGTAGAATTTAAACATGATTTCAATATTTTGCTGTGGGAGAACTCACATGAAAATAACATTTTTGAAAAATTTTGCGTTGTTACAAATAAATTCTTTTTTATTATCGTTTTTTACATATTTTATTGCATTAAAAAAAACCCACACGCATTAACATTCAAAAAACAATGGCATATAAGAAAACCGTAAACTTCTAAAAAACCCACTGATAATAATATGAAAATCTATGTGCTTAAAAACGGTAAATGCAACAACAAATAACAATTGTTTTGTCTTACGTACATAGTATCATACACATGTGTATGTAAGTACATACATATGTACGAATTATATTTTTTCCGTTCTATAAACTAAACGCTTTGAGTTCTTGAATAGATCTGATTTTTATTTATCATTCTTACAAAAATCGTTCTTAAAATTATCTAAGTGTTAGTATGTAATAGAATAAAAAATAGATTAAGCATACACAAAGAATAAACTTAAACGTAAACATTAAACTTGGTTGTGTTTTATTTGGCTATGAGTTTTATGAAAGAAAATCATTTATGTTGACATGTAAAAATGGTTCTCTTTGTTGAAACTCAAATTCATAGGACAAATGTAAATTGTAATAGGAGAAACTATTTTAATTAAATGCCTCCAATAAATCGTCATGTGTTGCCAAAACAATAGATCAATCATAATTTCACGACAATAACAAAAATGTTTATATTATCGACGTTTTCTTTAAGTGACTTCTTTCTGTAAATGCAAATTGTAATAGGAGAAACTATTTTCATTGAATGCTTCTAATAAATCTTCATGTGTGGCCAAAAACAATAGATTAACCACAACTTTACGGCAATGACAAAATGTTTACATTATCGCCGTTTTCTGTAAGTGACTTCTGTTCATTATAGTGGTGTTGGGTGCAGTCATATATGACTCACGAAACGAATAATAATACTCGTAGTAATAAACATGAATCAAATAAACCAGATTGCACAGTAAGCACGTTCGTTATTTTTCAAGTTTTACAGGACTGCATCTATTTTCTGTTCATTTAAAAAGTATAGTATTCTCGTTGTGTAGAAATATCACAAGCAGATTAACGTTACAGTATTTTTCGTTTAGCTGCACATTCAAGTTTGTTGGAAAATTCGTGCACATAAGCAAAATGTTTGGTTATGCAGTTTCACATAGCAGTATAAATAATGTTGCTAATTTAACTTATCTGTCTAAATATGCTCTTATGTAAAAAATTGTTTTTTAATGCAAAAATAAATTTAGCCTAACTATAACCATAAGTTTTGAAAACTTTACAAATGTGGTTCATTTATTTAGCATTTGATAGTTCCTCCATTAGAGGACAACATATATGGAACCATTTTTAGAGAACTACTGATGAATTGGCATTAGCAGCCACCGAGATGATGGCATATAGATTAGCTAACCACAACAAATCAATTTAACTGGTTTTAATTTATTATTGATGAAAGCATTAAAAAAACGGAAAAAAATAAAATAGGCACATACTTACATACTAAAAACCAATGCCACTGCTAAATTAGTATCGGCTTCGTTCCCTGGTATGCACATGAAGGTGGTTCGAAAAAAAATTGAGCCAGTGACCCCTGGGATTACTATTTGCGTTTGTGTATCCAATATTCTACCGTGCACAACAGTAACGCACATTATACAATGTAAATTTTCGAACACTGACAAAAATAACAGTAAAACAAATAACAAAGTTTTTAATTTTTTCCAAGAAGCGCATAGAGGAGTATTCGAGCCAAAAAGCTGGTCCAAAAGAAAAAAATAATTTAAAGAAATCTTAAATACTAGGTACGCAGCTCGATACATATCAACATTTTACATCATATTGTAAATTTATTTAACAAAGAAATGATCTTGAATATAAATATTAAAAAAATTCGTTTAAAAATGTAAATATAATTAAATTTTTATACATACATAGGTACTTAAAAAAACGTTTTTAAAAGTGAAGGTAGCAAGTATATAAATTGTGTTTTATTCCACAATAATATTTAGAATCTCTAATTTTAGACCAAAAAAATTTTTGCGCAGGTTAGCGCCATTGTGTTTAACGATTTTTTTTAATTTTCAAACTAATTTTTTTTCTCATCAGGCACTTCTTAAGATACTTTTTTGAGGTCTTAACATTTTGTGTCTTTTGAAATATTGATTTTAAATCTTATTCACATCACTTTCAGCACTTACCATTCACGTGATTCCCCTGCAATAAATAAGAATTTGCAAAATGCACATTATCGCTAATATTTATAAGGGAATGTGCCACACGCCCATAAAACAGTTTTTTATTTATCTGCGCTCTATACAACATTATTTATTAGAGAAATATATGTACATACCTACCTAAAAGCATTAATCACAAAAATTAGATTAAAAAAATAAACATCGGCACATAAAAAATACATGTGTCACCCAGGTACCAGACTACTCACTATAACAACACACGTATAAGTTTCCGTTTTTTGTTTGTGCTACGACTGCGACTGTTTTCATTTAAAAAAGCAGAAGCAAAAGCAATCATACAAATGAGAAGTTTTTCAACTGCTTTAACTTCGGAATTTATTAAAAACTGCAGTCAGTCAAACCAAAAACTGATCGAACATGTCGACTGCGGAAGTGCTTTGCAGCGTATAACTTTTCGTTTTTTGCTTGTGCTTCGACTGCGAATGTTTGTATTTCGAGATGCAGAAGTAGAAGCAACAGTTTGTGTTTAACCGATGAAAAATAAATAAGTCGAAGAAATAGCTCAATCTTACGACTTTTGCTATTTTGACTGCAGTTTTTTAAACGCTGGGCGAAAGCCGTTTGAATTCCAGAAACATACTTTTAACTTGTTCATGGCTTATTAACTGTTGCTTGAAATAGTATATTCTGCATTCGCAGAATTTCTTGCATCAATCTAGTCATATTTGTTGTAAATTTGTTTATAGTTTGTACCAGATTATCAATAGTAGCTTTAAGGCCACTGAAATCAAAGCTTGTGTCTTTGTTGAATTATTTGGTGATGATACATACTTTCTGCGTAGGAATAGAATTCAACTTCAGCATACGATACATATGTGCTAATTGGTTGGGTGATTTGAGAATAGTATCGGAGTACGTATTTCCTATTTGAACTGGGCGCTCTACGTCCGATCTGCAATTGGCGTGTTTCTCTATTTATTACTTGTGTTGCGTATCTCACGCGCTGGCTGTCGAAACGAAGGCGCTCTACGTCCGATCTGCAGTCGGCCTTTAACTCTGTTTATTACTCGCGTTGCGCTGGTTGTAGATACGAGGGCGTTCTACGTCCGATCCACCTCAGCAGCGCTGCCACCACGCTCTTAACAAGCCGTTGGCGTAGAATTAAAAATAAGCCTACGAATTTTACTCGTATTTTTAATATAGTTAAGCCATAATAAATACTTGAATTATATTTGATAACGCGTTTTATCTTTCCCTCTTGATCCCAACATCAAATAAATTTTTGTTGGCGAACCCTAGTCCACGACAAGTTATACCCCAGCCTAGGAAGTGTCGTCACAACCTTCACAATTACCGAACTGTTTTCCTTTTTGATCTTTTGGCTTATTGCAATTATCATGTAATTCACCGCACACAACACAAACAGTAGGTAAGTTGCTGTAATTTTTTCTATTGCCATATTCTTGAAATTATGGCAATGTACGGGTTTTGAACTCTTCTATGGTTTTTCAACTGCGATTTTTCGGTATAAGAGATATTTTCGATTATAAATTCGAAGGGTTTAATTTTTTCTCAATTTTACATCATTTGGCTCCAGTTCAACGCGAAATAGAGGTTTGCGTTAGCTCAGGTAGTAAGCACGTTGACTACAAACCGAAGGACCTGGGTTCAAACCCAGTGCCAGACAGAGTCATGAAAAAAAAAACACCACGCATTTCTCTGATGTGCATTGGTGTGCCTTTGTGTCAGTTGTTGGCGGAAGGTTTCAGTGGCGAAGGCATGGTCACACTGGTCACTGAACAGTTACCGACTTCAGCTGATACTAATGCCAATGTAACATCAGAGCGCCCTTCTTCGTTGGTTCTGAGTAGCACAATCAACGGCGAAGTAAAATAAATTAATAAAAGAAGTTGCTACTAAAACTAAACACAGCTTCAAAACTCGTAATGTCCTCCACGCCACCAGAGGCGCTGCAACACTGCTCTACGAATAAACGTGCAGAAAAAAAAGCAGAGTTGTAAAAGAACGAATGAAGCTTCATCACCTCCTTTCCTCTAGTTCCAGTACAATGCATTGCATGTGTAGGGGTCATCCCCTGAGTGCTGGTCCAAGATAAAAAAAAAAAAAAAATAGTGGTTAGGGGAGCTTCACCCTTTTTGTTATATTAGAGACATTTTTACCTTAATTCCTTGCAGAGTGAGCGAATCTCTTATTTCATCAGGAACAACATAAGAATCTATGCCCTTCAATACGATTTGCAATCCTTTACCACTCTTAAGCTGGTATGTGTAGAAACTTTATATATTTTTTTAAATGCAATCACAACTTTGCGGAATTTTTTTCATCATATATTTGAATTTTTGTTTCATCAATGTTACCACGTTTTATTGGAACAATGTGAAATGCATTCTCTCAGATAGATTGGTGGTGGTTTGATCAAAGAAAACATGGTGTTTGGAGTTTGTTTTTTCAAGAAATTAAAAAAAATTTTGTATGGGACTTTACTCGATATGCAGTGATTTGCCCCCGGACTTTTATTTTGAAATACGCTATTATTTTAGCTATAAACTAAGGGTAATTAGATTTGATGACTTATTCACCTTGAACAACAATAACTTTTCAAAATTATCATCTGAAAGAGATCCACATTTAGAGATGTTTAGAATACGAAAATAATCTTTCAACAGCTGCAAGTTTTCAATACAAAAAGTAAACAAATTTGAGATTGATGCACAATTTGTTTGACAAAAACAATATTAATTCGATAATGATAGTTAAACGTTGGATGATCATTTTGTAACTCAAGTAATAACATATCTTCCTCCTTTTTATACTCTTCACCAAAAAATTTGGAAAAGGGAATATATAGGTTTGTCATTCCGTATGTAATTTCTTCATTATTCATTTAAGACCCCATAAAGTATATATATTCTGGATCCTTATAGATAGAGAAGTCGAATGAGCGATGTCCGTCTGCTACATTTTGGTGTAGTTAGAATTAAAGCCAAAACACAACATAGAGAAAAAAATTTTATACCATTCTTGGAATTTTTCATAAATTTGTTCGGTTAGAAAATAACAAAACTCGGTCCAATAATTAATGAGATATAGCCAAAAGATTTTTTTTGTTATATTTCCTATTCTGTTGTTTTTTATGGCCCCAACTGGCATACCGTCAATTTTATGAAGCAGATCTCTTGTATGGAATTATACGAAGGTTTAGTCTGAAAATAATTGAAGTCGGTCCATTAACGACTAAAATATGAGCAAAAAACGGCATTCGAAATCATTTTACTTTTAAAATTTTTTGAAAAATTTGCGTAAGGATTCAATCCAACAACCTACTGGTTGGTAGTCACAACCGCTTCTTGTACACCACAGAGCAGTTGTATTTTTCTTAGTAGTTTACGCGTTTAAGAACATAATATATCTTATTTATTATAAAATACTAAAACCTCAAATTCTTGATGGAAATTGGTGTGGTTGTTGTAAATTTACCCTTTTATACACACATACTGAAATGCATTCATGGGCACATGTACACATTGTGTGTATACATGTGTAAACTAAACAGTCTTAAAGTAAAGATTTGTTGTTTTCTTGTTTGTTTCTTTAAACATTTTTTGTACGTTTATTAGTATAATATTATGCATGCGTATTACAGTATTTTTTATCGCTTATAATTTCTATTCGTATATAAATAACCATAATTATTTTTTATATTATTTATATTAAAGAAATGTATGGATCGTCAAGACACAACGTACGAGTAGATATACAAAATCAATGAAATTGAATTTTAGTTTTGTTTTAAAAATGTATTAATTTTTCTTTTTTTAATGTGATTATTTTGCGAACAATTTTGTTGTTAATGGTTTTTTTAATCCAAAGTTGTTATTGTTTTTAGCAAAAGTTCGTAACATTTTAGTCAGAAAGAATTGGACATGAGACAATATCCCAAAGCAACAAGGGAAAATTTTAACACCAATTAATTTCAACTTACACGGCAGAACAGAAACAACGTTGTTTTTCGGGAGCCGCTACACTGCCATCGTCAGTGTTCATGTGTGTTTCCATGTATTACAGTAAACACTGCTTTACCACTATCAATATTCAAATTTTACCATCACAAAATGTTACGAACTTTAGCTAAAAATAATAATAAATTTGGATTAAAAAAACCATTAACAACAAAATTGTTCGAAAATAATCAAATTAAATAAAAATTAGCTACTGGCATGAGCCTTGCAATGTTTACTGTCACGTAACTAGTTAAAATTGATCAAATAAATCAAAAAAACTCAGCTAGTTGACAAAGAAACAAAAAAGCAATAACACTTAAGTATTATTCAAACCAAAAAAGTTTGTCTTAAGTAAAAACAAAAATTAGAAAGAAAAATGGTACATGAGATAAAACCATCATGTAACAATGGGTTAATTTAACGTTAATTGCTGATGGTAAAATTTGAATATTGATAGTGGTAAAACAGTGTTTACTGTAAAAACAAATAATAATACAAATAACTCTCGTATGCTTTTTCTAGACATTATTTGTATAAATAAAAATTTGAAATCACATTCAACCGAGCCACCTAACCAGTGGCGGATACATGGAAACACACATGAACACTGATGATGGAAGCGTAGCTGATGATTGGTGTTAAAATTTTCCTTTGTTGCTTTGGAATATTGTCTCATGTCCAATTCTTTCCGCCTAAAAATGTTACGAACTTTAGCCAAAAATAAAAATCACTTTGGATTAAAAAAACCGTATTCATTTTTCATTTTTTATTACTATTTGTGATTTCAGAAGAAAGGTAAAATTTATGCTTATATCCTGTTTTATACTTGTGTAATTTTAATTATTTTCTATATTCAGGTGTATTTGTACTGGTACAATGTGATAAAAAATCTTTTGACAATTAAAATGTTGTTTGGATACTTAGTAACACATAACAAAGCAGAAAAATCTCTTCCCGGCTAGAATTTGATAAGAAATGTTTCTTTCATTCTGTAACATCAGTGAGTTAATCTTCAAAAGCACTTCAATTAATTGTATTTTCTATAAAATAAAAACAAAGTTTGATGTAAGAATTTAATTTGATATCAAGCTCCAAAATATAATTAGCAAAGAAACTAAAAAATTGAAAACCCCGCGAAAATAGCGCATATTCTAAAAATTGCAACTGCAATATTGGAAATTATTTCCAAAATTTATTTAAAAAAAAAAACTTAAAAAATATAATTTCCATTGTGAAAATTACACTCTTATTAAAAACTATTTTGTATTTGGAAAAAAAATTAAAATGCATGTGTATTTTGAATAAAAGTATTGCAAATACCTACTTTCCACAAATTTATATTTATATTTGTAAAGCGTAGCGATAATAGTTCAACAATTACAAAATAATAAGTTAAGATCTTAGGAGATATAAAATTGATTTCTTCATAATCATATAAAATTAACTGGTCTTACATTCATTAAAAACGCCTAAAAAATCATAGTTTTGCGGAATATCGCATTTGATAGTAATTTTTCATATTTAGTTCTCTGTCTTACACAGTAAACGCAGAAGAAGATTTAAATAAAAATGTTTGTAATTAAATCCATCTGTTTTCTTAACAGGGTGAATATAAATGACCGAATTCGTATCTTTTAAATCAATTGCGGTTGAAATTCCAATGTGTTTCTATATCAGAAATATACAGGTTATATTGAACCAAAACCTTTACCGTCTGGTTCAACCGCAATACAGATAAGTAAGTGGAAAAGTTAAAAAAATTTTAAAAAGACAACTATTAGAATACCACTAGTTTACATACATACGTACATCATACGAGTTTCAAAGAAAAAATTAAATTAAAATAATGAATTAAAATATGTTGTTATATTTTATAGTATGAAATTTTTTCTTACACCGTCAATTTATTTTTATTATTGGTGTTATTATTATGTCAAATAAAAACGTCGACAACTTACTAAATTCATTATATAATTATTTTATGACTGTAAGTAGATTGTTTTTGTACCTTCTCTATCAAGTTTTTCATATAAAATAATGCTCATGCCTGGCTGGGAAACGTGATCGTTAAAAATATATTTTGTTAGGTAATTAAGTGTATTTATTATGGAAATGCGTTTTCCATCCTTGGATGGTTGTTTGTATTAGGAGGTTTCATAAAATTTGTATTGTGTATTAAGGGTGTTTAAAATTTTTTTTGTTTTCACATGCCTGATTTGAGAGTCAGTCAGGGCTTCTCTATTGAATATCACCCCTGAAACTTCTGTACGAACACCCCTACCCGGACACCTATATTGAACAACTCTGTTGAATGTTTGTTAGGAAGCTGGAAATTTTCTTCATAGGTACAAAATATTTCACCGAGTTAAATATGAACTTCCCTACTAATTTTTTTCAGTTTTGATTGCTGAAAGAAAACGAAACTAATAAAAAAGGGCATTTCGGTCTATTTTTATTACCCTTGTCCTTTTTGAAATTCCTTATCCTTTCAGTCTATTCATTAGCATTTTCTTTTTATTGCATTTGATAAGATGCATTAACTTAGGGCTTGTGTTTTTTCTTTTGTTTAAAGTAAACCATAAATGTTTGAGTGTGTCCTCTATTGTCTGTCTATTTTTAATGAAAAATAAGGGTGCGAGAAAGTGAAACATTGTCTATTTTTAAATGCATTCATATGTCGTGTATGTACATATGTGTGTACATTTATATCGCTATTGGTCAGTTTGAGTGAGCTCGTTAGAATATTTTATTATATTGCGCATGTGTGCGTTTGTTTGCATTGGATCATTTTCTGTCTGTCCTTCTCTACCGTCTAGCTTGTTATCTATACCTATTTCACACCCCAGTGCGTATATTTATGTGTATAAGGATACACAATTTCATTACACATATTTCTTTTTTTTCAAAGAAAGAGGATCAGAAATTTAAAAAGAGGTTACAAAACCAACATGCACTTGCATTACATAAATGTATGAGATACATGGAAAATTCTTAAGCAAAGTTAAACACCTGTGCCGATCTATCTCTTTTTTATTACACTTGTCCTTTCTGTTTTTCTTTGCTGTCTACGTTTTTTTTATTGCAGTTCATCTTTTTTTATTGAAAAATTTTGAGTTGGCATTTTCATGAGTGTCTGCTCCTCTACCAACTTTCTTGTTGGTCGCTTTCATTTATCGACAAAATAAATGTTGCGATACCGAGAAATTTCTTATAACGTAAATAGTTGTGATTTTTGTTTTGATTTTTTTTTGCAGTTTTGATTGTTGAAAGAAAATGAAACTAATAGAAAAATGTATATGGTTTTTGCAGCTGTATAAACGAATTCAACATGTAACTGTTTAACACCATACAGATGTGAAAAATGTATGACCGAATGTTGTAAATTTAAAGAAATTTGTTTACTATGAAAAATAAATATTTTCTTCATGGTTTTATAATATTGCTTTTTCTTAAGACATGCGCTAACATAATTTAGTATAAATGCGGATGTTTTTCAGAAATTTTTTTAAACAAAGCTTAGAACAATCAATAACATTCTTTCTATTTTCAGCCTAATCTAATAAAAATACATATGTACTAAAATAAATATTAAAAAATAAAACTAATTGATATACAGAAATATATATGATGTGTTTTTATTTATTTTATTAGGAATTTTTTTCAGATTACATAACAATTAAAAATATTTACATTTATTTTACTTTTCAGATACAGGTTTATAGTTAAAAATTCTTTTATATAAATTAAAAAGTTTTTGTGTTAATATATATTCATTATAATATAAGTTACATGCGCATATATTAACATCCTGAACGCAATCCTTTGTTATTATATCACAATCATATTTATGTAATTTATTATGAAAATATATGAAAGGAGTATAGACATTACTATACATTCTTAATTCCTCAATCATTCTCAGAAATAATTTCTTGTGTTCCTTGTCGATATGATTACTGTATCCATCTACTAGCTCCTTTAATTCAGCTGATGAAACCATTTTAGATAAAGAAATACCAATGTAGCTCGCAACAGGATGACTAAATAACTAATTGTAATTTCACAGTCAAAGACTATTTATTATAAAGATGTTATTAAAATGAGTAAAAAAAAATGTTGAGGTGTTTTAATTGTTCTCTTTATTGAGTGATATAAATAAAAAAAAATCCTTTTTTAGTGTTTTACATATTATTGAAATTACAATTTTTACATTTAGTTATATTGTATATATTATAGTATGTTTGTATTAGCTTTTTTGCCTCTTCTTATATTTCCATATTTCTTCTTCGGTAGTATGAGCATGAGCAAGTGTCTGCTCCACATGTTGTATTATCATTCGACCAAGAACAGTCTTCATAATGTTCTCCAAATTTGTTTTTTCTTGTTTTCAGACTGCTTGCACTCTCCAGATGTGATTGAATATTGATGAGTTTGTATTTATCTTCATCAGAAACAATATGGGAACATCTTTTTAAGAAATCATATATTTCTTTTAATATAATCATTTTTACTAGTGTTTATGACTATATACTTCAACAAAAAGTTTATGAATAGTTATAATTCATGATGGATTGGTTATTTATAGTTTTGAAAGCAAAATATAAATAATTTCTTTAGCTTTATTATTAAATTTATTAAAATTATTTTCTTAAACTATCTATAAAATATATATGTATATATAATTAAAATGGTTACAATAGTTTTCTTATTTCGTTTGTAAGAGGAATATATTCAAACATTTTATCATGTATAATTAAACAATAGGCTGATGTATTAGCTGGAATGTTTTTTAAGGTTTTAAATTCAATTCGAATATCGATTGGTCCAGTTTTAACCGATTCATTTTGATGAGTAACATCCAAGACATTTATTGGTGCCATAGTTTTAAAATTTTCTCTTGTTAATAGTGGTTGAGGATCGCGTGCATAATAACTTTGTTGAAATTTTAAATACATATCATATAGTATAGCAAAACGATTTCTATCGAATTTAAGGTTTAGGTCGTCATAAGGATATGTATCAGAGTTAAGATGTACTTTTATATCTGTCAAGTCACAATGCTGAAATTTATTGTCTCTATTTCGAAGTCCTAAGAGCAGGAAACGTGGTCTTTCGTTTTCGGTGGCTAGCTTAACATTCCATAAGACTGTTGTACTTTCTGGAAGTGAAGGATAATAATACATATCCCAACTTCTAAAAGATATATTTAATGGATGGCGATTGTTAATTGTTTTAAACATTCGCAATTTATAAGCATCAGCAAGTTGGATGTGTGGTACTTTCCAAGTAACATTTAGAATCGACAACTTAGTTTTTTCAGTTGTTAGTTTAAAAACTTGTTTATCATCTTTAGATCGTAAAATAATCAATTCATGTTTAGAATTAACTATTATTTTATTGAAATCTTCAGCAAAACCAAGCAATAGTTTTAGTGGAACACAAAAATTGAAATAGCCGTCTACAAGTGTAAGATCATCATTTTTGAATGGTGACCATCCTGCGTTTAGTAAATTATCACTTTCAGCTTTATTCAATGATACATAGTTCTTTAATTCTGTTGCAATACCCAAGTGACGAGTGCGATCAATTTCTACTCCATTGATTTCATATCGAATCTCATCAAATAGATGTCCTACACAATTGTTTAAAAGTTGTATAGTTGTTGAAACTGTTGAGTCTTCCTTTGTTGCAAGTCCCTCGATATAGAGAAGACTTTCGCTTGGTAAAACATACAAATCTTGATTTTGAATTGTGATACGAATTTCATCATTATTTTTAAATGACTGCAAATATGATGTATAGCTATGATATTCTTTTTTAATAATTGAATTATCAAAATGTGGTTTTTGTAAAATATTAATAATATTACTCATTGCTCGTTCAACGTTTCTTATTTTTTAGATGAAATCCCAAATTTCTTAAAAGCTCCTTATTGTCCTCACGAAGATTATTATATTTTTGCTTCTTTATGGTTCCTTTAATATGTTGTTTTTTCTTTTTTGTCTGATTATTAAAATTTGGTTGCTTTCTGGTTTCGTCTTCCGTTGGCAAAGATAAAATGAATGGCGAACGCTTCTGCAATTCAGTTTTATTATATATAATCATTCTCTCATAGGCTTCAAATGTAATCGTATTGTAATTTTTTCACCACGAAAATTTATTAAGTTTCCGTCTTGATCAATAACTTTCAAAACAAGACTATTTATTGTTCTTGCATTTACAGGTAGATATATTACATTAGTCGGAGCCTCAGTTATTTTGTAACCTGGGCTAACGTTAAGTGAAAACTGATGCAAAATATGTGCAGACATGTTATTTATATATGATCCGCTGACAATATTACATTCAACGATTACTGTATTAATTTTAGTTATATCAATTGTTTTATCGGAGTAATGTTCTATACCAGGCTTCAATACTCTGGTACTAAAACCTAATAAGGATCCGATTGATCTCGTTTTATTGAAATAAATTGTGTCTGTAGTGCTTTTTATGCATGTTTGCAAAGTATTATAATTTGCTCGTACATCAAGGGTTCTATTTGCGATTATAGTATGGTATTTATTTTCTAGTACTTCAGCTATATCTGATAATTCGTATGATCCAACTGGAACTTCTATCTCGTGGTTACCAATATGAAATAAATTTTTTTTTTTTTTTTTTTTAACTTGGACCAGCACTCAGGGGATGACCCCTACATATGCAATGCATTGTGCCGGAACTAGGAAAATTGGTTATGGGAAGGAGGATAAAGGGAGTAGTGTCTGTGGACGTTCGATTTGAATTTTCCCACATTAAAAGTAACAGGAAAGACCTCTGCAGGAAGTTTATTCCACATGCGAACTGTTCGGCTAAAGAACGAATTTTCTCTGTAATGCGTAGTGCGATCCACTGGCATATCAACCACAAATGGATGCGCTCTTAACGAAGAACGTGTTGTTCGTACAAATGAGCGGGTTTCGGGAACAAGTTCCCTGATTTCATTAGAGCACATTCCATTGTAGTAACGATAAAACAGTGAAATACATCCCACATTGCGTCGATGCTCCAGTGAGTCAATAGAGTTGGCTACCCTACTGTCACCGATGAGCTTCTTTGCCCTTTCCTGTACCCGGTCGAGTATCTTCAAAATAGACTTTGAAGCACCGGCCCATACATGAGAGTTGTATTCCATTTTCGGTCGGATATAGGTGGTGTAAATATTAAGGAGATCAGATGGAGTGAAGTATCTCTTACACCGTCTTAGAAAGCCGAGGCACTTGAATGCTTCTTTTGAAACCTGAAAAATATGATCAGTCCATCGAACATCACATTTAATTTTCATGCCAAGAACATCAAGCATACAACACTGGGTCTTGCGAGCATTAAATTCGACCCTATTCGCACGTCCCCATTCATGGATTGCTAAAAGATCATTATTTATCGAATCATTCATATTTTGCCTCATTGCCGCGATCTCCGGCAGGCTTGGTCTGTTATTGAATGAATATGAATGGCACATGCTGCTGTCATCTGCAAAAGAGTAGATAGGATTGAAAGTTTGAAGTAGAAGATCGTTTAAGAAAATAAGAAAAAGTGTGGGAGAAAGAACGGATCCTTGCGGTACCCCTGAATTAATCTTGAACTCGTTTGATGAGATCCCTTCTATAACAACTCGTATAGTGCGATCTCTGAGAAAGCTTGATATAAATCGAGAGAAGACATCACCGACACCAAAAGCAATAAGTTTTGACAGAAGTGCACCATGCCAAACTCTATCAAACGCCTTGGAAATATCTAGAGCCACCACCTTACTCTCGCCAAAATGGTGAATAGAATGACACCATCTTTCCGAGAGAAAAGCCAGTAGGTCTCCCGTAGAGCGACCCCTACGAAATCCATACTGGCGGTCGCTAAGTAAGCTGTTGGACTCTAAATATCTCACAAGATGGAAATTTACCATACTTTCCATAACTTTGGAAAGTGCAGAGCAAATTGCAATTGGGCGGTAATTTTCAGGGTTGTTAGCCTCTCCTTTTTTGGGGATTGGCGTTACATTAGCAACCTTCCAACACATTGGAAATTCACCAGCATGGTACAATGTACTGAAAAGGTTAGCTAACGGACGCGCTAGCGTCGAGGAGCACTGCTTCAAGACCAGTGCTGGAATACCATCCGGCCCAGGAGATTTATTTATGTTGAGATCTGCTAGAACCTTTTTAACTGCACGGGCTCGAAAGAATATTCTTGGCATAGTTACAGATACTCTTTCAAGCACGGGCAGTGGTTGATTGCTTTCCGGCAAGTGGGAGTTACTTGCAAATAATTCAGCCAGAAGGTTAGCTTTATCAACCGGGTTAGTGAATACTTGATCATCCTTTAAAAGAGCTGGAATTGAGGAACTAGCATTATACTTTACTCTTTTAACGAATGACCAAAAGCTCTTACTACCCCGAGGGGCATTAAGAACTTTAGCACGAAGGCACTGCTCGTACAGAGCTTTTTCGCGCCTTAATACTTTGGCACATGAAGATCTCGCCCTTTTGCGTAGCGAATCAGTATCGGCATTTTTGTTATTACGCCATATACTGAATGCTTCCTCTCTGGATTTGACTGCATTTTTGCACGTCAGATTAAACCACGATTTCGCTCTAGGTTTAATGGATATTTGCTTAGATGGAATGAAAGCTTTATTGTCTAAGAAACAAAGCTTCCAATTAAAATGCCTAAAGAATGCGTTGAGCTCAGCCCAACGAGCCTTTTCGTATATGTATTTTGTACGTTTCGTAGCTGTTTGAGAAACGTTGTGAAGTTCTGAAGACAAAAAGGAGGCGGAAATTGTGCAATGGTCCGAGTTACCGAGAGGTGCATTTACGCTCACTTCATACTTTTGAGGGTGTAAAGTTAGAAATAGGTCAAGAGTATTCTGTTGGTGCCCTTCAACGCACGAAATATGTGTTGGCTCATTCACTAGTTGCGCTAGGTGGTTGTGCGCTGCAAATAACTCAACATATTGGCCTTCTGGGGTTGTGTGGCTCGAATGGTGAAGCCAAGATGAGTTGTGAACATTGAAATCACCAGCGGACAACCTTCCAGGATCTTCGATATGGAGTCGGAAAGGGCATCGAAGCCAGAAAAAGTTTTATCCCTTTCCACATTTGGGCTTCTATATAGAAACCCGAAATGTAATGAATGTGACCTGATTTTGAATTTAACCCAGAGGCAGCTAAAATCCGGATCACTCGTGCCTAAAGATTGCTGGCACTGGTACACTACTTCATTACGTATATAAAGTGCAAGGCCTCTGTGAAGGTTAAAAAGTGATAGGAGGTGATACCCTGGTAAATGAAAATCCTGTGGATCAGCATCCTCAGATACCTGGGTCTCACATAAGGCGAAGACGTCCGGCCGATGGACACAAACGTGAGCATAGGCAGAGAAGAAATTCGCCCTCAGCCCACGTATGTTGCAGAAGTCAATTTTGAATCGCCCTGTCATAATAATGGTAGGAAAATTAAAATCGAGCGTTTTTTGTATTATTTTACTGATAACAGTGTTATTAATTGCTGCTATTATGACTGCCCAGTGACCAGTGTTATACCTTCGTCACTGTTTTCTACATCAACATTCGGAATTGAGTGATATGTGTCAAAACTTATTAGGCCGCAAACATAATTTTCATTTAGTTCGATTGGTGGAAAATAGTTTGCAACAAGATTTGAAGAGTCTCCGTTTAATGTTAATGTAATTGACATTTTAACGTTTGATGAGTGAATAGTTTATTATTAAAAACTGTATCGGTTTTTATAATGAACCAATGTCGATATTAATCCAAGAGTTGTGTTCTGACGAAAATCCCAACCATTTAACGTAAACCATATTTCTTCTTCTTTTTAAAATTTTTTCAACTAAATATGTTTCTGGAAATTTAGTTTTCATTAGCTCATGCTCGTAAAAGCCACCTTTAATTTTATGTCCTTGATAGTCTTGCAATATATAGGTATTAGGATTTGTATTTTTTATAGTTTTAATTTTAAATATTTCTGTAGTCCAATTTGGTGTGTAACCTTTTTCAAATGTATGCTTATATTTACTTATTCGAACATTATCATTTACCTTAAACTTTGGTTTTTTAAATACGTTTAAATTGTTGTAGACTGTATTCAATAAAAAAGTTTCATTTGAAGAATTTACTTCATTTGGGGTCATCTGTATTGTTCTATGAAATGTATTATTATATTTATCAACAAGTTCTTGATATTTGTTTATCCATTTGTATGATCCCTGGTAACTAAACTCTTTCCACATCATTCCTTTTAAAGTTCTGTTAAATCGTTCTACTATGGATGCCTTTAGAACACTATAAGTTGAATAGTGATTAATTTGATTAGATTGCATAAGTTGATGAAATTGATTATTAAAAAATTCTTTGCCATCATCTGTTTGTAAATTCTTTGGTTTTCTGTTGTTAGTACTGAAAATACTTTTCATAGCATTCGTTACGTTGCATGCAGTTTTATTTTTTATGGCTACAGCCCATGCTTTTTTGGAAAAGGTATCTATTACTGTTAGAAGGTATCGATATCCATTATTATGTATTGCATAGTTACCCATTTCAACCAAGTCCGCCTGCCATAAATCATTAATTCCTTTCATTATAACTCGTCTTCTTTTAAAATTTTTTTGCGCTTGTTTGTGCAGCTCGTTAACTATTTCTCTCTTATCCACGTTCATTTTGTATATGATAGTGTATGTCGACGATCTTCTTATATTATATATGTATGACAATCACTTGGCTGCCTTAATTTTAGGCCATTCAAGCTTTCGTTTTTTTACATCATCTACACCAACATTTTTATTAATCCTTTTGAACATAAAATCTTCAATTTTATTAAATCTTTCTCAATATTTTTTATAAAGTCTTTATTTGCAAAGTGTATTTGGTTCTCTACTACTTTTTCAATAAGTTGAACATCTTCATCAATTTCTTTTGTAATTGTTTTTTGTAATTTTTTTATTTCACTTCCAATAATATTTAATTTAGCGTCATATCCATTTTTAAGTTCTTCAATTTTATTTGAAAAGTTAATATTTTCATTGTGAAACTGCTCCTTAAAAATCTTTATCGTGGTATATATTTGTTGCATATCTCTTGTTATGTTATTTATTTGTAAATTATACTTGTATGTTTTTATTTTCGAATTATTTAGATTATTCTTAATCGAACTTTCTCCAAATTTATTTATGTAACTCATTTTTAATATATTACATTAGCTTCTCTCAATTCTTCAACAATGGAATTTATTTCGTTTTTGTGATTATTATGACCAGCACTTTCCGATGAAAGAAGTAAACGTAATCTGTCAACTAATTCATTCGGATCATCCCAATATATATATATAGCTTGGCTTACAGTTGTCTACAGATTTTAACGACAATCCACTGCCTTCCTTTAAAATATTTGGTTTCGCAGTAAATAACTGTTTTATTATATTGACATATTTATATGCTCGAGTACCTTTAATTTGACCTTTTGATTGTGTGCATTTGTACTCTTTAAAAGTTCTTTATAATTTTTCAAATCATTTTTGGTGTAATGTAGAGGCTTTGAATGAAAGACTAATTCGAATAATCCTGGAGTCATTTTCCATGTTGTATTTCCTATTTGAATAGAATTATCTACATTAAAATTTAGCTCATTATTTCCATATCGCCACTTTCCGCTTTCATCTATATTGAAACCATAAACCATATCTAACTTTTTATTACTCAGGAGCAATTCTATATTTTCAACTAATGAGGACTTATTAATAACGGACACTTGATGTTTGCTCTTATCATAATCATTATCATCACTATCTATTTTTACATCCAACTTTTTTATTTTGTTGATAGGACTGTTAATAGTTATATTATCATCATATCCCTCAGCATCATCAAAATTATCAGAACTGCGATCGGATGGTAGTGATGGAAGTTCTGAATCTGATATGTCATTATTTGATTGATAATCATCTGATTTGTAATCCTGAGTTTTTTTAATTATCTTATTTATAGGTTTTGTTTCAGTTGTAAATGTATCTTTCAATAAATCATCGGATTGATAATCATCAATTTTTTTAATTATCTTATTCAGGGGTTTTGTTACAGGTTTAAATGTATCTTCCAATAAATTAAACCTATCTGCTTCATGTAATTTTATATTTTTCAGCTTTTCTTTTAATATCGTTCTTGTCTTAACAATATCTTTTAATAATTTGTTATTATTCATATCGAACCGGTTTGTATCTGTTGTGAACTGCTTTGTATCTGGTTATGAACTGCTTTTCATCTGCTCTATATCTGCTTTTTATCTGGTTTGTATCTGCTCTGTATCTGCTTTTATCTGGTTTGTATCTGCTCTGTATCTGCTCTGTATCTGCTTTTATCTGGTTTGTATCTGCTCTGTATCTGCTCTGTATCTGCTTTTATCTGGTTATGAACTGCTTTTTATCTGCTCTGTATATGCTTTTATCTGGTTTGTAACTGCTCTGTATCTGCTTTTTATCTAATTTGTATCTATTCCTGAACAAATCTCACTTACAGTTGTATGAATTTATCAAAACCTTTTCTATATCGCCCTGTATTTATTGAATCGTCCTTACTGACAACAACGAACCCATATTTGTCTTTCCAGCACTCACTACATATATCTGTAAATTCTTTAAATGTCATATCTCCAATAACATGGTCATTGTATATATGTCGTAAATTCATTTCATCTTGTTTAAAAATTATAATCATATTCGCGTTGTCACGTATTAGATGCTTTGGAATTTTCGTATACGTTTGACATAAATAAAAGCAATCAATATGTTTATGTCTTCCCATACAAAAGTAATCTCTAATATTATCTTGTTTGCCACAAATGACGTCATCAAATATTATTATAGAATTAGAATTTGCCTCAGCTGGACTTAGAACTTTTTCGTTTTCCGAAAATGTAAAAAGATTAATTCCTTTTATTGGATCGATCAGTTTCTTAAGGTAGCAGTATTTAGGTTGATATAAAGACTTTGAATATATATATAAGTTTCTGAAGCTAAGACCATTAGGACTTTCTATTAGACTAATCATGACGTTAGTTTTTCCACAGTTTGAAGGTCCCACAATTAGTGCTCGTATTGAATTTGGTAATAATGTGCTATGTTTAATTTTAGCTTTCTTTTTTTGTGATATGTCCACATTTCTTACAACAATTTGTTTGGCTTGCTCTATTAATCGCATATTGAAAACTGATGTGTCTTATCTATAAATACAATCTTATATAAGGAAATCTCACCATTTCCATTTTTAGTATAGTATAAAACACATCATACACGTATGTTAAAGAAAAAATAAATAAAATGGTTATAAACTACACCAAAGGAAATAAACTAAATCAGTGTAAGGCTGGAAGCGGTTTTGTAAACAACTTAATAGATAAATTGCCGGTTGAACTGCATTTACCTGGTTATCAGTTTTGTGGACCTGGAACAAAACTTGCAAAACGTTTAGCAAGAGGAGATAAAGGCATAAATTTATTGGATGCAGCTTGTAGAGAGCACGATATTGAATATTCACGAACAAGCGATATTAATAAAAGACATCAAGCAGATAAAATATTATCTGAAAAAGCTTGGCAACGAGTAATATCTAAAGAGAGCGGTTTCAAAGAGCGAGCACACGCTTGGTTCGTAACAAACGCAATGAAAGCAAAAGTTAAATTTGGATTAGGCATGAAGAATACTAAGCCTCGTGTATCAAAGAAAATTAAGAATAATGTGAAAAAGAAAACACGCAAAGTTTGCAATAAAAAATTTTTTTCATCTACTGTCAAACATGCTTTAAAACTTTTGAAAAATGAGAAACCCGATAATATAAGTGATGCTGTTAAGATTACCCAAAAATATGTTCATTCAAATTTTAAAAGGAAGAGGAAAGCTAATATTAGTATACCAAGAGTTATTCCAGTACCAAAAATTGGTGGATTTATACCATTAATTCCTGTTTTAACAGCTCTATCAGCTTTGGGAGGATTAGCTACCGGAGGATCAGCTATTGTTAAAGCCGTTAATGATATTAAAAATGGAAAACAACAACTAGCAGAGGCTACTAGACATAACAGGCATATGGAATCAATTGCTTTGGGAAAAGGTTTATATCTTAAACCGTACAAATCTGGCTATGGTCTTTATTATAACCCAGCTCCAAAAAACTTTTCGACAGTCTACCCAATCGACCTTTAACGGATCTAGATTTAATGAAATATGCTAAGCAACTCAAACATTTTAGAGGTGTTTTTTTGCGTAATTGTTTGCCTAAAAAAGCACTAACTCAGGAATGTGGTATTGTTAATTTAGATAATTCCAGCGGTCCTGGAACACATTGGGTAGCTTATTATAAAAATTATAACTATAAAGAATATTTTGATAGCTTTGGAAACTTACAACCACCAGTTGAAACAGTTAACTATCTTAAAACTCCAATTGAATATAATTATGGACAAAAACAAAAATTCAATACATTTAATTGTGGACATTTATGTTTAAAATTTCTATTCAATAAATATCATATGAAATAAAACAACAATTTCTCTTTTTTCTTTTTTCATAATATTTTTTATATTTTTATTTTACAATTGTTTGTTATTATATAGAAAAGTTAACATGCAATTTCTTTAAAAATATCGTCATCAGAATCATTTAGAAACTGATGTATAAAATTATTTGAGGTTTGATTATTTATATAATCGATTTGTATAAAAATATCATCATCCTCTTCCATAATTTCTTTATAAATATTTAAATTTGATGATGTTGGTACTGTTGAGTGACAATTTATTTTATAATGTCCCCACGCATAAGTATCAACACCATTTTCACGTATAAATCTCTTATCATCTAAATAACTTAATGTTAGTTTACTTATATATTGTGTATATACTTCATGTACCTTTGATCTAAACACATACATTGAATTATAATATAGTTTTTTCTCCAGCAAACATTTTCTAAAATCATTAATTGATAATTTGTTGGTTACACTCTGTTTTACTCCTTTTATTTTTTTTATTTCTGTGTCTATCCTATCTATTTTTATAGAATACATTTTTGCTCGCAAACCAATGAATTCCTTAATTACTTTACCATTACATTCATCTTTCATCATCCCTAATACTTTTTTATTCATGAGTGGGAAATTGAATACATTTTCTTTCGGATATGCAGATGTATCGAAATGTGATTTGATATCATTTCTAATATCTGCATATAGATCATTTGTTTTAACGTTATATATAAAAGAATCAGTATCCATGTAATTCAAATTAATATTTTCACAATATTTGGGTTTCATGTAATCGTAATGAAAATTGTACATTTTCCATTTTGATAGTTCTAAAACAGAAAATCCAATGTAAATGGGTTTATTATATTCAGTTCGCACTCTACTCATTTCAATTGCAACCATTTCGTCATGAATTTTGAGGGAACTATGAAAATTATGTCTAGCAATAAGAGCTCTAGCTCCTAATCGTTTACCTCTACTTTCCCATTCACATACTATTTTAATGTCTTTTCTTTTATCGACATTTTCCATAGTCTTACCATATACAGCGTTGTTTAAGAGTTTAAAAAAGTTTTGCTCAAAAGAATTTTTGGCCAATGTTCTGTGATGATTATTTATATCAATATATTTTTTTAACCAATTCGACTGACTAAATTCAAGAATTCTATGAATTTTCTTTAAAATCAGTCCATGTTGAATACATTGTTGAAGATTGCGATAATGTATTATATAATTGGTTTTGTTGTTTAAGTCTGTTATTAATTTTCGCTGTTTCATGCTTTCAATTTTCTTGTTTTCTGCACAAAATGGTAAGTCACTATGATAGTCGTGCAATGTGGTTGGATATTCTAAATCAACTTCCAATATGTAACCCAATGCTGAATCTTCTTTTACATTATTTACATCAAAATTTTTAAAGTTTTCTACCCACTTGAAATTTTTAAAGGGGAGGTATTGAGACATTGCATAACCATATAAGTTATTTACATCTAAATACATAAGGTAATTTGATTCTTTTGTAGGATCATAATCACTAATGTATTTATTATTGGCTACCGAATGTCGTTTACTGCATTGAACAATACCTCCCCTAATACCCCGTAAAACGAAATTGTACATATTAATATCAGTTAATAATTCCAACTCTATTTCCGTTGCTTTCAACATTGCATCCCAAGATAAGCCCGGGGTAGTATAATATTGACAGGGGTCTAAATTGTAAATGTTTTTACAAACTTTACGGAAATTTTCAAATACATCACAAAGCAATAAAACATCTACTTTTAAATATAATAGAAGATAGTCCATCAGAGTGTTACATTTGAATGTACTCCAAACCTTTTCAGCATGTTCATAATCCTCTACACTACACGGCTCATTAGAAAGTTTATTAAAGAAACATGAACGGGGTGGTAGATGATTTTCTTGGAGACGATTCACTGAATCTAGATAGTCATACGGAAAGACACCTTTACGCTTCATTAAATTGAATTCATTGTCAATGCGGCAAGTTGATTTAACAGTTGACAAATCATCATCGGACAAAAACCCTGCTAGTTTTTCTAAACTCGATGGCATAAACCGACAAGAATCTAGAAAACGTAATTCAAGAGTATTTTTTTCATTAACCAAAATTCTCTTTGATATGGATACATATAATTCCTTATTTAAAGGAATTATATTTATATCGCCTTCAAGAGATGACAGTTCTCTGATAAACAAATGACAATCGTATGCCGAAAGATTATGGAAGAATATAGGGATGAAGTTTGCGATTTGGTACTCTAAATTGCATTTGTTATGTGCGGGTCCCCTATATTCGCCAGTTAAATGGCAATGGTCGGCCACCCGATCTTCAACAGATAAATATTTTTTACAAATGTGACAAATTGTATCCACATTTTGTCTTATCTGTTGAAGCGGTGTTAAGAAGTTCATTGGTTTAACTACACTTAAATAATTATTATATATATATATCTAGACTATCCTTAACTAAATTATCAAAAAAGTGTTTTTGTGAGTTATCACCGCTATATATTCTAAATATATCTAAGCTAGAATTAAATGAACATTTAATATAATAACTATAAGCAAATGGAATATGCCTTTGTGTAGATTTCACATTAGCTGAATTTTGAACATTTACTGATTCTAAAATGCATTCAAAATCAGCGTACACCACAAAAGGCACATCCATTTGCTTCTTAAAATTCTTAAAACTTACTAAATTATTATCTGGGCTAGGCATCTTGGTTACCTTCTTATTACATTGGTCCTTGTGAGTTTTAAGTGATGAATCGGTGTGAAAATGAATAAGGCAGCAATTACATATATGTACACATCTTCTGTGTTTTGTTAATTGACTTTTTATCAATCTATAATTAAAAGAAAAAATCATTTTAATATAGTATTAATTTTCAACAATATAAATATTATTCACATACCTTGAAATATTTTTAATCCAGACGTAGTGAAATCGCTCGCCATCTTCTAAGAGTAGTAAATTGATGTGATTTGCTTTTTCCTCTGTGGTATAGTAGTATGGGCCCACTACATTATCACCTTCTAAGCCAAACACATTTACACTGATATCAGGGTTGTTAGTTTCAAATATTTTAATTTTATTCGTTGAAAGTGGGAAATTTAAATTTTTAAAATTTAAAACAGTACTATTTTCCAGTACTATAATTTCATCTTGTATATTATTAATATTATAGGATGTGCATCTATTTGAATTAAGGTCAACTGGATACAATGCCGATATTATAGCCCACTTGAAACAATACTCATCATTATTTTGCACGTTGATGCAGGCATGTTTTCTTTGTATTGTTGATGGCAGAGGAATATATTGTGATCCTTTAATGGATTTGTATTCATTAATATTAATTTCAAGGCGTGATATTTCAATTAATGTCCATCCGCTATCACGCTCTTGAAATTCGCTCATCTTTTTCACAATAACATCGCACTGGTCACTGTAGTGTTGGAGAATATCGTCTGTTGTTAATGAAATACTGAGGATAACCATTTTAGTTTGATGTGATTTTATATCTATGGTGCACGCATCCTCTTCTTCTTGTATCAGTACGTATTCACAAAATAGTTCGCAATTAAATTTTATGGAGCAATGTTTTTGGATCATATTCTTTAGCAATTCAACCACTTTGGGTTTAATTTCATCCAAAAGGTTTCAGGTATTAAATTTGTTTTATTGACATTTTCAATCATATACGTAACGATACGATTTTTAAATACAGACTTGACGCATTTTACGTCACTATCAAATTTTCCTGCACAATTCAATTTATGTTTATTTGTACGTATATGATAACACCAAATTGTTTTTAGAACATATACTCCACAATCTTTGCAATACATATTACTTTCTCCATCTGTTTTTGGATGTTCTATAAAATGTGAATGTCGTTGCCATTCTGCTTGATCTGAAAAACGTGTATTACATACGTTGCACATCATTGAAGAACCTTGATGTTGCATCCTCACATGACGTTTTAAGGAACAGTTGTGATTAAATGATTTTCCGCAGATATCACAAGTAAAGATGGCCATTTTTTCGGTTTTAATTTAATTCTTTTTTAACGAAATGGTATAAACTGTTTAAATTTTCAGAACAAGAATGAATTATACTATTTTTCTAAACATCTATTTATACTTAAAACTGTGGGCGTGGTTTTAATGATTAAAAGAGCAAGGTTTTATCAATCAAAGAATTATATATGTATTTGTATATCCTTATACTCATAACTATACGCATTGATGAGTGAAATAAAAAGAGACAACAACATTACTGGTAGGGGACCGATAGAAAATTAACTAATACAATCACACGCATACTCTTATGTAATGTAAATGTATGTTGTTTTCGTAACCAATTTTATTAATTTCTAATCCAATCTAATTTTTAATGTGTGTAATAAAAATAGAGCTAGATGCGCAGGTGTTTAAGAATTTTCTCATACCCTTATTTATCATTAAAAATAGCCAGACGGTAGACAGACACTCATAAAACTGTTAACTTAAAATACTTCAATAAAAAAAAGATCGACCTCAATAAAAAAGACAGACGGTAGACTGACACTCATAAAAATGTCAATCCTAGAATTTTCAATAAATAAAAAGATCAACCGCAATAAAAAAGATAAACGGAAAAGCCAAATGCAATAAAAAGAAAATGCTAATGAATAGACTGAAAGGATAAGGAATTTCAAAAAGGCCAAGGGTAATAAAATTAGAGCGAAATGTTTTTTTTTATTAGTTTCATTTTCTTTCAGCAATCAAAACTGAAAAAAAAATTAGTAGGGAGGTTCATATTTAACTCGGTGAAATATTTTGTACCTATGAAGAAAATTTCCAGCTTCCTAACAAACATTCAACAGAGTTGTTCAATATAGGTGTCCGGGTAGGGGTGTTCGTACAGAAGTTTCAGGGGTGATATTCAATAGAGAAGCCCTAACTGACTCTCAAATCAGGCATGTGAAAACAAAAAAAATTTACATATAAATTTTTTTTTGAAACCACTTAATACACAATACAAATTTTATGAAACCTCCTAATACAAACAACCATCCAAGGATGGAAAACGCAATTTGGAATGAATTTCCGTCATCCCACGTCAAATTTGGTTGATAAACAGACCGGTTTCGGCTATGTGCCATCTTCAGTGTTCTCTCAGTAACTAATCGTTTTTTGTGTTGTCCCTTGTCTTTCGTATAGTTTCCTTGTGTACCTAACTTCTTTTTCTCTCTTTCTCTCTTGTTCGTGTCTGCATCTCTCTCGTTCGTACATATTCGTGTGTGGCTCTCTCTCGTTCGTATATATTCCTGTGTGCTCTATATCTACCTGCTTCTTGTTCGTTTAATTTTTCTCTTGTTAGTCTCTTGTGTTTACCGTTACAGTTTATTATTTGAGTGATCATTTGCTAGGTGTTTTATCTTTGTGTAGGTAGTAGTCTGTGATTGTACGTTTCTTGGTTTCTTTTTGGTTTTGTTCGTTTGTTGTGTTGTCCGGTTTTCTTGGGTTATTGTTTTCTTTTTTGTAAAAATGTTTTAGCGGTTCAAATATTATGTCTGACGCAGTGTTTATTTGTTCGTTTATAATTCTTCCGTCAAACG